>OX439486.1:26764648-26931318 GCA_949320155.1 Melangyna quadrimaculata
CACTGGCAAAAAAAAAAAATAACTCGCTAGCTCACGTCCGTCTGGTCGATCCTCACTTTCTTGAACTTGCAAAAAGCCACTTGATTTAAGAAAGGGACACGGAATCACTCAAGAATTTTGTAAGAATAATGAACATGAATGTGTAAATTTTATTTTGCCAATTAGAAACACAAAAATGTTTTTGCTATATGCGTAGATAAAACATAAACTTGGAGAAGAAAAAAATATGAACCGGAATAGAGAATGAAATTGAATAATCTGGGAGCTGAAATGAATTAGAACTATCGCGCTGTAGGTATTCTTCTTAATAAGACAACCGTAACTAATTAACCACATCGTTCTGAAAACATTTCAGAACAATAAATTTTATTTTGCAATCTTCACTGAACACACATTATACAAGTATACCGAATAATTAAATAATTTTTAATGTACATATTGTATGTATTTAGCCAGCCATTATATAAAAAAACAAATATGTAAATTATACTCAATCAGAATATTTTTTTGATTTTTTTATTGGAAAATTGTGGTTTGAAAATCCCCAAGAGGTACTCTTTAAAATAAAACGATAAAATACTCCTCCCGAATTTTTGTAGATAATTTTGCTAATATGATTGGACTATATGTGAAATCGTTTTCCACTAATTCATTTTGTAGAATTTGCAAACGTACTTAGTATGAAAGAAACACTGATTGCATTGAAATCTCTAATTAGATTAGAAACAAAAATAACTACTAAGATGACTGACGATTTTCATAGCACGGCCATTAAAGAAGCGTCAATTTTAAATACATTATTGAATTACCATGTTACTAATAATTTGACTTGCAACATTATGCATGATGTATTTCATGGAGTTTGTAAATACAATCTTTCTTAAATATTACATTACTTTATATACGAAAAAGGTTTGTTTTCATTAGAAGTTCTCATCTACAGAAAGCAGATGTTTCGCTATGGTGAAACAGAGATACAAAATATATGTCCTCCAATCGAAAAGTCTCATATACAAAACAGTTCATAAAATGAGTGCCAGACAAATGAAAACGTTTACTAATTTTGTCCTTTTAATGATTGGTGATTTTGTAAATGCAGACGATGTTATTAACAATTTTTTGAGTTTATTTGTCAAATTGGTGGATATGTTGCTGTTACCGAGCTTTAATGAAAAACTGTTGAGTGACCTTACAATTACTATAAAAAACAACGAGTTATAGAAAAAATCCTAGTGTAATAAAACAATTAGGGCCATTAAGATATCGGTGGTGATTTAGGTTTGAGTCCGAACACCATGTTCATAAGCAGTATGCTCATGCTATAACATCTAGAGTAAACATTCTATTAACGCTATCGATAAAAACATCGCTAAGATTTTCATATTGTGCTTTAGTAAATAATTTCTTTCAACCTGAATTTACTTACAATGTCCTGGAAAATATAAGTGAAGAAAATGTAAGATATTTTTCTTTTTTAAGAACAAAAATTGATGCCATAAACTCATATAAACGCACAAATAGTATTATGTTTAGAGGAAAAAATTTAAAAAGGAGCAGATATGTACTAACTGTAACAATAGACGGCATGTGTTATATATTTATGAAATAATTGACTTTTTTGTTAAAGATGATAAATATATAAATATAGTCAGGAATTGGGAGAATTTATATTTTTTCAGAACATCTTCAATCGGATGTGGTTGGAAATGCAAGTTTATCTGATCACACTTAAATTTAATTGTTTAGATGGACCTCCAAATCATTTTTGTGTATTAAATAATGGACTTACAAGTCATTTGTCAAAACAAATACTGGAAGTAGTTGAAGAAAATGTAATTGAAATAAAATGTTTTGAGGATGCTAATTCTGCATAATATTTTTGGGGATGATTTCTTGGAATAATTCTTAAAGAGACATCATTTAAGGAGAAAGTTCTTTCGTACCTTAAACTCACTTCATCTTATTAAGAGAATTGTTGAAATTAAATAAAATTTCAATGACAATATTCTGAAATTGTAACTTAACCTTTTCCTTGTAGGTTGTAGGAGCTTGTATACGAAAACAATATGCTGTATTTTTATTAACTCTTCATGAAATGTTCCCAAGAATTATCCCCAAAGCTGTTATTTTTTAATAAAAAGCACTCTGTATAAGTATTTTTTTTGTTATTAATTAATTCATTTATGTTTAAGTTTTTTGAAGAAGAAATAATTTATTTTGTTTATATTATTATTAGCAAACCGATATTCTACATACAAACATATGTAAGATTATTTTAAGGAGAAATAAATAAAAATATATTTCTTTAGATATAATGCAAATGTATACATTAGCACGGGGGTTAAAACCATCGGAAAATTTGTCGATGACATTCAAAAAAAAAATAGCCAAGATGAACCTTCTTCAGTTAAACTGAACAACGAAGAGATTTCTGCGTCACCTGATCGTTTATGTGACTCTTCCCGGCTCTCGCCGACGTTTGCTGAACTCAATCCAACTTCAACGTCTTCAACGCCTGTCGTGGAATCTGAAGAAATGGATAGAGAAGGAAGTCCTTGTAGCAGCAGACTAAATAGAAGGCAGAAGATGACTGCCGAGACAAGGTCTATCAAGAAAGAACCAGTAAAAGCATGAATTATAGTCAAAGAGGAAGAAAAAGAGGTACACCACGTTGCAGACGTCTGTCGTCAATAGAACCAGATGATGTTGAAGGAATCGATAACCAAAAGATTCTTTGTCAAAGCTAAATCGCTTTTAGAAGTTAGACATTGGCAAAGATGAGAGCTCCGCAGACATAGAAGACGACGATGTGCATAATGGTGTACCTTGGGATGTAGAAGAAGTCAATTTCAGCCACCCACTCTTCGTAAAAAGTAGGTAAATATCAATTCTTTGAAATAAAAAAAAAAACTTATTCTGGATTTTGTTTTCAATTCAGTCGACAATAAAAGTGTCGTTGAAACAATTGAAGACACTAAAGAAGAAAAAAGGGTAATATTGAACAAAAGACATCTTAACCCAAGGCGGCTGATGGTGCAAAGAAACATCGAGGAAGGAAAAGCTTGGAGAAAAAAGAGCTGACTCATCGACTTCATCGGCCCCACTTAAGAACTTAGATCAGCAACCACCGCAATCGGGGTTAATAAATGGGGTGTTCGTGCCAAGCATTGAAGCTATGAATACACCTCCTCCCACCACACCCACAACGGTTGATGATAAAGGTTTTGTTGCCGATGATACTTGTCAAGAAGCAAAATCTCAAACAGCCCCTGAGCCCAGTAATGTCGTTCAAATCCATCCGCCCGTCATTTATGAAAATGGTAAAAACGTACACAACCAAGAGAACAATATTGATGTTCTATCATTAAATATCCCGCCCACAAGAATCCGTAAAAATGGTGAATACCTTCAAGTCCTTGCAAATCAGGTGTTCAACTTTAAATCGTCCCCTGGACAGCGCAGAAAATTTGAATCACTTAGCTTGCCATCAAAGAATCAGAAACGCCCGCCAAGAAAATCCACAGCTGAAGCCAGCGATGATATTTCATCGAAGGGTTCTTCCAGAAGCCAACTGAAGAAAAGGAGAAAAAACTATTTGCACAATCCACCAGACACATCATCTGATGAAGAAATATGTTCATCCGAGGCAGCCGCGGACTCACCGACATTAGATATAATGCAAATTTATATACTAGCACGGGGGTTAAAACCATTGGAAAATTTGTCGATGACATTAAAAAAAATAGCGATGATGAACCGTCTTCAGTTTAACTGAACAACGAAGAGATTTCTGCGTCACCTGATCGTTTAGGTGACTCTTCCTGGCTCTCGCCAACGTATGTTGCACTCAATCCAGCTTCAACGTCTTCAACGCCTGTCGTGGGATCTGAGAAAATGGATAGAGAAGGAAGTCCTTGTAGCAGCAGACTAAACTGTGATAGCCCTGTGACCACATCTGGGAATTTGGCGATAAGTCAAATATATTCTAGAAGTAACATGGTGCAGCAAGTATTTGTGCCCCCAGAAATCGAAATGTTTATTGAAGAACCAAATAAATTGGTCGTCGAAATGCCAACACCATACACCTTTGCGGCCGAAACATCACCACACCGTGTACAAAACGTCAAACCAGTTGTTCTCACAAAACGAAAGAAGCTCGAAACAAATTCACAACAACTGTTGAAGAGGCAGAAGATGATTCCCGAGACAAGATCTATCAAGAAAAAACCAGTAAAAGCAAGAAATATAGTAAAAGAGGAAGAAAACGAGGTGCATCGCGTTGCAGACGTCGGTCGTCAATAGAACCAGTCGATGTTGAAGAAATCGATAGCCGAAAGATTCTTTGTCAAAGCTAAATCGCTTTTAGAAGTTAGACATTGGCAAAGATGAGAGGTCCTTAGACATTGAAGACGAAGATGTGTCACAGTCATAATGGTTTACCTTGGGATGTAGAAGAAGTCAATTTCAGCCACCCACTCCTAGTAAAAGGTAGGTAAATATTAATTCTTTGAAATAAAAAAAAAAAACTTATTTTGAAATTTGTTTTCAATTCAGTCGACAATGAAAGTGTCGTTGAAACAATTGGACACTAAAGATAAAAAAGGTAATATTAACAAAAGACATCTTAACGCAAAAGACATCTTAACACATAAACTCATATAAACGCACAAATAGTATTATGTTTAGAGGAAAAAATTTAAAAAGGAGCAGATATGTACTAACTGTAACAATAGACGGCATGTGTTATATATTTATGAAATAATTGACTTTTTTGTTAAAGATGATAAATATATAAATATAGTCAGGAATTGGGAGAATTTATATTTTTTCAGAACATCTTCAATCGGATGTGGTTGGAAATGCAAGTTTATCTGATCACACTTAAATTTAATTGTTTAGATGGACCTCCAAATCATTTTTGTGTATTAAATAATGGACTTACAAGTCATTTGTCAAAACAAATATTGGAAGTAGTTGAAGAAAATGTAATTGAAATAAAATGTTTTGAGGATGCTAATTCTGCATAATATTTTTGGGGATGATTTCTTGGAATAATTCTTAAAGAGACATCATTTAAGGAGAACGTTCTTTCGTACCTTAAACTCACTTCATCTTATTAAGAGAATTGTTGAAATTAAATAAAATTTCAATGACAATATTCTGAAATTGTAACTTAACCTTTTCCTTGTAGGTTGTAGGAGCTTGTATACGAAAACAATATGCTGTATTTTTATTAACTCTTCATGAAATGTTCCCAAGAATTATCCCCAAAGCTGTTATTTTTTAATAAAAAGCACTCTGTATAAGTATTTTTTTTGTTATTAATTAATTCATTTATGTTTAAGTTTTTTGAAGAAGAAATAATTTATTTTGTTTATATTATTATTAGCAAACCGATATTCTACATACAAACATATGTAAGATTATTTTAAGGAGAAATAAATAAAAATATATTTCTTTAGATATAATGCAAATGTATACATTAGCACGGGGGTTAAAACCATCGGAAAATTTGTCGATGACATTCAAAAAAAAAATAGCCAAGATGAACCTTCTTCAGTTAAACTGAACAACGAAGAGATTTCTGCGTCACCTGATCGTTTATGTGACTCTTCCCGGCTCTCGCCGACGTTTGCTGAACTCAATCCAACTTCAACGTCTTCAACGCCTGTCGTGGAATCTGAAGAAATGGATAGAGAAGGAAGTCCTTGTAGCAGCAGACTAAACAGAAGGCAGAAGATGACTGCCGAGACAAGGTCTATCAAGAAAGAACCAGTAAAAGCATGAATTATAGTCAAAGAGGAAGAAAAAGAGGTACACCACGTTGCAGACGTCTGTCGTCAATAGAACCAGATGATGTTGAAGGAATCGATAACCAAAAGATTCTTTGTCAAAGCTAAATCGCTTTTAGAAGTTAGACATTGGCAAAGATGAGAGCTCCTCAGACATAGAAGACGACGATGTGCATAATGGTGTACCTTGGGATGTAGAAGAAGTCAATTTCAGCCACCCACTCTTCGTAAAAAGTAGGTAAATATCAATTCTTTGAAATAAAAAAAAAACTTATTCTGGATTTTGTTTTCAATTCAGTCGACAATAAAAGTGTCGTTGAAACAATTGAAGACACTAAAGAAGAAAAAAGGGTAATATTGAACAAAAGACATCTTAACCCAAGGCGGCTGATGGTGCAAAGAAACATCGAGGAAGGAAAAGCTTGGAGAAAAAAGAGCTGACTCATCGACTTCATCGGCCCCACTTAAGAACTTAGATCAGCAACCACCGCAATCGGGGTTAATAAATGGGGTGTTCGTGCCAAGCATTGAAGCTATGAATACACCTCCTCCCACCACACCCACAACGGTTGATGATAAAGGTTTTGTTGCCGATGATACTTGTCAAGAAGCAAAATCTCAAACAGCCCCTGAGCCCAGTAATGTCGTTCAAATCCATCCGCCCGTCATTTATGAAAATGGTAAAAACGTACACAACCAAGAGAACAATATTGATGTTCTATCATTAAATATCCCGCCCACAAGAATCCGTAAAAATGGTGAATACCTTCAAGTCCTTGCAAATCAGGTGTTCAACTTTAAATCGTCCCCTGGACAGCGCAGAAAATTTGAATCACTTAGCTTGCCATCAAAGAATCAGAAACGCCCGCCAAGAAAATCCACAGCTGAAGCCAGCGATGATATTTCATCGAAGGGTTCTTCCAGAAGCCAACTGAAGAAAAGGAGAAAAAACTATTTGCACAATCCACCAGACACATCATCTGATGAAGAAATATGTTCATCCGAGGCAGCCGCGGACTCACCGACATTAGATATAATGCAAATTTATATACTAGCACGGGGGTTAAAACCATTGGAAAATTTGTCGATGACATTAAAAAAAATAGCGATGATGAACCGTCTTCAGTTTAACTGAACAACGAAGAGATTTCTGCGTCACCTGATCGTTTAGGTGACTCTTCCTGGCTCTCGCCAACGTATGTTGCACTCAATCCAGCTTCAACGTCTTCAACGCCTGTCGTGGGATCTGAGAAAATGGATAGAGAAGGAAGTCCTTGTAGCAGCAGACTAAACTGTGATAGCCCTGTGACCACATCTGGGAATTTGGCGATAAGTCAAATATATTCTAGAAGTAACATGGTGCAGCAAGTATTTGTGCCCCCAGAAATCGAAATGTTTATTGAAGAACCAAATAAATTGGTCGTCGAAATGCCAACACCATACACCTTTGCGGCCGAAACATCACCACACCGTGTACAAAACGTCAAACCAGTTGTTCTCACAAAACGAAAGAAGCTCGAAACAAATTCACAACAACTGTTGAAGAGGCAGAAGATGATTCCCGAGACAAGATCTATCAAGAAAAAACCAGTAAAAGCAAGAAATATAGTAAAAGAGGAAGAAAACGAGGTGCATCGCGTTGCAGACGTCGGTCGTCAATAGAACCAGTCGATGTTGAAGAAATCGATAGCCGAAAGATTCTTTGTCAAAGCTAAATCGCTTTTAGAAGTTAGACATTGGCAAAGATGAGAGGTCCTTAGACATTGAAGACGAAGATGTGTCACAGTCATAATGGTTTACCTTGGGATGTAGAAGAAGTCAATTTCAGCCACCCACTCCTAGTAAAAGGTAGGTAAATATTAATTCTTTGAAATAAAAAAAAAAAACTTATTTTGAAATTTGTTTTCAATTCAGTCGACAATAAAAGTGTCGTTGAAACAATTGGACACTAAAGATAAAAAAGGTAATATTAACAAAAGACATCTTAACGCAAGGCGGCTGATGGTGCAAAGTAACGTCGAGGAAGGAAAAGCCTGGAGAAAAAAGGCGAGGCTCTCAAAAGGATATTTCAACGAGCTGTCTAATCGACTTCATCGGGCCCACCTAAGAACTTAGAACAGCAACCACCGCAATCGGGGTTAATAAATGGGGTGTTGGTGCCAAGCATTGAAACTATGAATAAACCTCCTCCCACCCTACCCACAACGGTTGATGATAAGGGTTCTGGTGCCGAATGTCGTTCAAATCCATCCGCCCGTCATTTATGAAAATGGTAAAAACGTTCGCGACCAACAGAACAATATTAATGTTCTATCATTAAATATCCCGCCCACAAATCTCCGTAAAAATGGTGATAACCTTTAAGTCCATGCATCCTCAAGTCGCATCCTTGAAACCTTACACGTATTTTGGTACCTATATTTTTTGTAGTCTTTATTTTTGGATTCCTGAGCCTCTTCTGACAGTTCTCCGAATGGTAACGACTAATACTCGATTATACTTTGGTCATGAGCCAAAATTTTATGAAGAGTAGGGTAAGTTGCTTTTCGGTATACTTTTCTTTCAATATATTAGTTGTTTCCATTGCATAAACTCCAAACATTGAACCGTCAACATTTTATCTGCAGTTTAGAACGTTAAGTACTACTTGAAACCTTCTTATCACCTCCATTTTGCCTCCAGTTATACGAGCTGTTACATCTGCTTCTACAAAAAAATCTTCTCGATGTATTTCCATCGTTATTGTTTCCAAATCCTTGTTTTGGTTTTTAAACATCGAGTCCCATTTCTTCGCGAAATTTCCTTTGGATATCTTGCTTCCTTAGTTCCAATCATTTCATCAATATTTTCTCCATCTTGTATATAGAATATTAGCAAGTTTAAAAATGAATTCCATACATCTGATTCTGGCATGTAATGGAGATATTCCATATTCGTAACTTGTCCTTTGTTGACTGGTCTTCATTGTTGAAGTTTTTTGCGTTCTTTTGCAAATGGGACATGACCGGGTCGACTTTGTTTCACTGATTTTATTCAACCCTTTTTTGCCAATCATCGTTAAAAATAGTTCGTGGCTTAAAACAATCACTACTTCGTCATTAACCTTGTATTCAAAAGGCTGAAGATCATCTATTTGGCTTTTGATGTCATTCACTGTGATCCTTATAAGATCTGCAGGTTTCTTTGCATACCGGAACGTTATTGGTCGGAAGAAATGAACTGATGGTGGACGAGGGTTTTTCCAATATTCACTATTTGAACACACAAGTCTCAGGGGAACAATTGAGGCCATAGACATGTTTGCATCCGTTATTGTTTCACCATCATGTGCTACTATTTTTTGTTTGTACGCATTTTGCCCAGATGATCACAGCCCTAGCCATACCCATGTCCTAGTTCTTTTAATTTGAGGTAGCCAAAAAATGACCGGAGGTACATAAAATATTTATTATATGTAGTTAAGAATACATTTTAACATGTAAAAATAATGTTTTTATGACCACTTGCATTTTTAAAGATATAATTTAAAAAAAAAGCCAAAAATTAATTAAAATGACCTCCTTTATTAAAATCTCTCTAAACCGCAAATAGGCAAAAACAGCCGGCAGCCGGTTTTCTTTCTTAACATTTCAGAAATAGTCAGATTAAATTTCCGTTAAGTTTAGACCATAGACTCTTAAAGGATTTTTTATAAATCAACCAAAGTCAAAAAATTGAACCAAAAACAGCTTTTCGAAAATCTTAAAATTTTGCAATAAAAAAAAATTAAATAAAATTGTAAAACAAATGGTCCTTTTAACAAGCTTAAATAAAAAAAATATAATTTTTACATACGTTTTTTAGACTTTAAGCCGAAACTTTTCATTAAACAAATATTTTTTCTTTGATTTTAAAAATAAGGAAACTTTGACTACCTGTATCATCCGAATCCTTCGACCGATTTTAAAATTTCTTTCGGCTTTTGAAGCTTTCAATATTCCCTAATCCAGTATACAAATTCGTTTTGGATTTTAAGCACACACGAAAATTGAATTTTGCAAGCACTTTTGCAAAAAGGCGCCACAGTGCGTCGGTCGTCAATAGAACCAGTTGATGTTGAACAAATCGATAGCCGAAAGATTCTTTGTCAAAGCTAAATCGCTTTTAGAAGTTAGACATTGGCAAAGATGAGAGCTCCTCAGACATTGAGGATGACGATGTGCATAATGGTTTACCTTGTGATGTAGAAGAAGTCAATTTCAGCAACCTACTCTTAGTAAAAGGTAGGTAAATATTTATTCTTTGAAATAAAAAAAAAAATTATTCTAAGTTTTGTTTTCAATTCAGTCGACAATGAAAGTGTCGTTGAAACAATTGAAGACACTAAAGAAGATAAAAAAGGTAATATTGAACAAAAGACATCTTAGCCCAAGGTGGCTGATGGTACAAAGAAACGTCGAGGAAGGAAAAGCCTGGAGAAAAAAGGCGAGGCTCTCAAAAGGATATTTCAACGAGCTGACTCATCGACTTCATCGGCCCCACCAAAGAACTTAGATCAGCAACCACCGCAATCAGGGTTAATAAATGGGGTGTTGGTGCCAAGCATTGAATGCATTGCATTGAATTTAATGCGAGCTGTTACATCTGTTACATCTGCTTCTGCAAAAAAAATCTTCTCGATGTATTGCCATCGTTATTGTTTCCAAATCCTTGTTTTGGTTTTTGAACATCGAGTCCCATTTCCTCGCGAAATTTCCTTTGGATATCTTGCTTCCTTAGTTCCAATACTTTCGTCAATATTTTCTCCATCTTGTATATAGAATATTAGCAAGTTTAAAAATGAATTCCATACATCTGATTCTGGCATGTAATGGAGATATTCCATATTCGTAACTTATCCTTAGTTGACTGGTCTCCATTGTTGAAGTTTTTTGCGTTCTTTTGCAAATGGGACATGACCGGGTAAACTTTGTTTCACTGATTTTATTCAACCCTTTTTTGCCAATCATCGTTAAAAATAGTTCGTGGCTTAAAACAATCACTACTTTTCTCCATCTTGTATATAGAATATTAACAAGTTTAAAAATGAATTCCATACATCTGATTCTGGCACGTAATGGAGATATTCCATATTCGTAACTATGCTTGTCCTTTGTTGACTGGTCTTCATTGTTGAAGTTTTTTGCGTTCTTTTGCAAATGGGACATGACCGGGTCGACTTTGTTTCACTGATTTTATTTAACCCTTTTTTGCCAATCATCGTTTAAAATAGTTCGTGGCTTAAAACAATCACTACTTCGTCATTAACCTTGTATTAAAAAGGCTGAAGATCATCTATTTGGCTTTTGATGTCATTCACTGTGCTCCTTATAAGATCTGCAGGTTTCTTTGCATACCGGAACGTTATTGGTCGGAAGAAATGAACTGATGGTGGACGAGGGTTTTTCCAATATTCACTATTTGAACACACAAGTCTCAGGGGAACCATTGAGGCCATAGACATGTTTGCATCCGTTATTGTTTCACCATCATGTGCTACTATTTCTTGTTTGTACGCATTTTGCCCAGATGATCCATCACAGCCCTAGCCATACCCATGTCCTAGTTCTTTTAATTTGAGGTAGCCAAAAAATGACCGGAGGTACATAAAATATTTATTATATGTAGTTAAGAATACATTTTAACATGTAAAAATAATGTTTTTATGACCACTTGCATTTTTAAAGATATAATTTAAAAAAAAAGCCAAAAATGAATTAAAATGACCTCCTTTATTAAAATCTCTCTAAACCGCAAATAGGCAAAAACAGCCGGCAGCCGGTTTTCTTTCTTAATATTTCAGAAATAGTCAGATTAAATTTCCGTTAAGCTTAGACCATAGACTCTTAAAGGATTTTTTATAAATCAACTCAAAGTCAAAAAATTGAACCAAAAACAGCTTTTCGAAAATCTTAAAATTTTGCAGTAAAAAAAAAAATTAAATAAAATTGTAAGACAAATGGTCCTTTTTACAAGCTTAAATAAAAAAAAATATAATTTTTACATACGTTTTTTAGACTTTAAGGAATCTCTGAAACTTTTCATTAAACAAATATTTTTTCTTTGATTTTAAAAATAAGGAAACTTTGACTACCTGTATCATCCGAATCCTTCGACCGATTTTAATATTTCTTTCAGCTTTTGAAGCTTTCAATATTCCCTAATCCAGTAAACAAATTTGTTTTGGATTTTAAGCATACACGAAAATTGAATTTTGCAAGCACTTTTGCAAAAAGGCGCCACAGTGCGTCGGTCGCCAATAGAACCAGTTCATGTTGAACAAATCGATAGCCGAAAGATTCTTTGTCAAAGCTAAATCGCTTTTAGAAGTTAGACATTGGCAAAGATGAGAGCTCCTCAGATATTGAGGATGACGATGTGCATAATGGTTTACCTTGTGATGTAGAAGAAGTCAATTTCAGCCACCTACTCTTAGTAAAAGGTAGGTAAATATTAATTCTTTGAAATAAAAAAAAATGTATTCTAAGTTTTGTTTTCAATTCAGTCGACAATGAAAGTGTCGTTGAAACAATTGAAGACACTAAAGAAGATAAAAAAGGTAATATTGAACAAAAGACATCTTAGCCCAAGGTGGCTGATGGTACAAAGAAACGTCGAGGAAGGAAAAGCCTGGAGAAAAAAGGCGAGGCTCTCAAAAGGATATTTCAACGAGCTGACTCATCGACTTCATCGGCCCCACCAAAGAACTTAGATCAGCAACCACCGCAATCAGGGTTAATAAATGGGGTGTTGGTGCCAAGCATTGAATCTATGAATAAACCTCCTCCCACCCTACCCACAACGGTTGATGAATAAGGTTCTGTTGCCGATGATACTTCTCGAGAAGCAAAATCTCAAACAGCCCCTGAGCCCAGCAATGTCGTTCAAATCCATTCGCGACCGAGAGAACAATATCGATGTTCCGCCCACAAAAATCCGTAAAAATGGTGAAAACCTTCAAGTCCATGCAAATCAGGTGTTCAACTTTAAATCGTCGCCTGGACAGCGCAGAATATTGGAATCACTTGCCACCAAAGAATCAGAAACGCCCGCGAAAAAAATCCATAGCTGAAGCCAGCGATGATATTTCATCGAAGGGTTCTTCCAGAAGCCAACTGAAGAAAAGGAGAAAAAACTATTTGCACAGACGTATTTAATCCGCCAGACACATCATCTGATGAGGAAATATGTTCATCCGAGGCATCCGCAGACTCACCGACATTAGAGTAATATACAAAAATATTTGTATCAATGTAAGAGAAGTGAAAATAAGTTGAAGATCTAGTAAAAAATAAGTATAGATCACCTTAAAATAATATGAAAAACTTATTAAAATTATGTGAATATCTTCGGAAAAGAATATGAATTTTTTTTTTTTTAATGCGAGCTGTTACATCTGTTACATCTGCTTCTGCAAAAAAAATCTTCTCGATGTATTGCCATCGTTATTGTTTCCAAATCCTTGTTTTGGTTTTTAAACATCGAGTCCCATTTCCTCGCGAAATTTCCTTTGGATATCTTGCTTCCTTAGTTCCAATACTTTCATCAATATTTTCTCCATCTTGTATATAGAATATTAGCAAGTTTAAAAATGAATTCCATACATCTGATTCTGGCATGTAATGGAGATATTCCATATTCGTAACTTGTCCTTTGTTGGCTGGTCTTCATTGTTGAAGTTTTTTGCGTTCTTTTGCAAATGGGACATGACCGGGTCGACTTTGTTTCACTGATTTTATTCAACCCTTTTTTGCCAATCATCGTTAAAAATAGTTCGTGGCTTAAAACAATCACTACTTCGTCATTAACCTTGTATTCAAAAGGCTGAAGATCATCTATTTGGCTTTTGATGTCATTCACTGTGATCCTTATAAGATCTGCAGGTTTCTTTGCATACCGGAACGTTATTGGTCGGAAGAAATGAACTGATGGTGGACGAGGGTTTTTCCAATATTCACTATTTGAACACACAAGTCTCAGGGGAACAATTGAGGCCATAGACATGTTTGCATCCGTTATTGTTTCACCATCATGTGCTACTATTTTTTGTTTGTACGCATTTTGCCCAGATGATCCATCACAGCCCTAGCCATACCCATGTCCTAGTTCTTTTAATTTGAGGTAGCCAAAAAATGACCGGAGGTACATAAAATATTTATTATATGTAGTTAAGAATACATTTTAACATGTAAAAATAATGTTTTTATGACCACTTGCATTTTTAAAGATATAATTTAAAAAAAACGCCAAAAATTAATTAAAATGACCTCCTATATTAAAATCTCTCTAAACCGCAAATAGGCAAAAACAGCCGGCAGCCGGTTTTCTTTCTTAACATTTCAGAAATAGTCAGATTAAATTTCCGTTAAGTTTAGACCATAGACTCTTAAAGGATTTTTTATAAATCAACCAAAGTCAACAAATTGAACCAAAAACAGCTTTTCGAAAATCGTAAAATTTTGCAATAAAAAAAAAATTAAATAAAATTGTAAAACAAATGGTCCTTTTTACAAGCTTAAATAAAAAAATATAATTTTTACATACGTTTTTTAGACTTTAAGCCGAAACTCTGAAACTTTTCATTAAACAAATATTTTTTCTTTGATTTTAAAAATAAGGAAACTTTGACTACCTGTATCATCCGAATCCTTCGACCGATTTTAAAATTTCTTTCGGCTTTTGAAGCTTTCAATATTCCCTAATCCAGTAAACAAATTTGTTTTGGATTTTAAGCACACACGAAAATTGAATTTTGCAAGCACTTTTGCAAAAAGGCGCCACAGTGCGTCGGTCGTCAATAGAACCAGTTGATGTTGAACAAATCGATAGCCGAAAGATTCTTTGTCAAAGCTAAATCGCTTTTAGAAGTTAGACATTGGCAAAGATGAGAGCTCCTCAGACATTGAGGATGACGATGTGCATAATGGTTTACCTTGTGATGTAGAAGAAGTCAATTTCAGCCACCTACTCTTAGTTAGGTAGGTAAATATTAATTCTTTGAAATAAAAAAAATATGTATTCTAAGTTTTGTTTTCAATTCAGTCGACAATGAAAGTGGCGTTGAAACAATTGAAGACACTAAAGAAGATAAAAAAGGTAATATTGAATAAAAGACATCTTAGCCCAAGGCGGCTGATGGTACAAAGAAACGTCGAGGAAGGAAAAGCCTGGAGAAAAAAGGCGAGGCTCTCAAAAGGATATTTCAACGAGCTGACTCATCGACTTCATCGGCCCCACCAAAGAACTTAGATCAGCAACCACCGCAATCAGGGTTAATAAATGGGGTGTTGGTGCCAAGCATTGAATCTATGAATAAACCTCCTCCCACCCTACCCACAACGGTTGATGAATAAGGTTCTGTTGCCGATGATACTTCTCGAGAAGCAAAATCTCAAACAGCCCCTGAGCCCAGCAATGTCGTTCAAATCCATTCGCGACCGAGAGAACAATATTGATGTTCCGCCCACAAAAATCCGTAAAAATGGTGAAAACCTTCAAGTCCATACAAATCAGGTGTTCAACTTTAAATCGTCGCCTGGACAGCGCAGAATATTGGAATCACTTGCCACCAAAGAATCAGAAACGCCCGCGAAAAAAATCCATAGCTGAAGCCAGCGATGATATTTCATCGAAGGGTTCTTCCAGAAGCCAACTGAAGAAAAGGAGAAAAAACTATTTGCACAGACGTATTTAATCCGCCAGACACATCATCTGATGAGGAAATATGTTCATCCGAGGCATCCGCAGACTCACCGACATTAGAGTAATATACAAAAATATTTGTATCAATGTAAGAGAAGTGAAAATAAGTTGAAGATCTAGTAAAAAATAAGTATAGATCACCTTAAAATAATATGAAAAACTTATTAAAATTATGTGAATATCTTCGGAAAAGAATATGAATTTTTTTTTTAAATGCGAACTTCTTTATTTGGAAAAATATAGGAAACCATTATACATCTCTTCTAAAAACTATTAAAATAACTTATTGGATTAATAGGAAAAACTCCTAGGGCCAATAGGGAATATTATTTAAACAATGTAGATGTTACTTAGAAACAATAGGAAAACATCATTGAAAGAATGGGGAATTCCATTTAAAACCATATGGAAGACAAAGTATTTTAATAAGTTCGCCATTTTGCTTAAAGTAGGCATCCAAATCTTATCGTAACAGGAAGAAAATTTAATTATCTATAAGTTTGGTTGTAACCATTTTTAGCGAGAAATGCAAAATACGCCTGCAAATCGACAAACACCTGAAATCCAAAACTTCGGGCACACGCCATATCAAATTTTGGTCTAAAACTGTGGTTTCATATTCTTCTCCATCAATGCAACCTAACTGCGTCAAAACATTTTGTCCTTCACTTAATTTTGACGGAAAATTTCAGATTGATCGGGCTAGATGGAATCAATGGAAGAAAAGATATGCACTCCTATTGCGATTGTCAATTATTGATTGATAGTTGATAAATATTGAAATTTTGCATTTTAGAAGGCAATTTATTCAAAATCTTATTAACAATTCATCGATTTTTGTCAATTTTCTTGTAATTAACGAGGGTCTGCCAAACATTTTAGCGGTTGTCTTGTTTAATATCGAATTTCAGTATTTATCAACTATCAATCTATGATTGACAATCGCAATACGGGTGATGATGTCATTTTTCTTCCGATATCGGTGGTGGTATCACCTTTTCCAAAAAGACGTTCGATGAGCTTTTACCCCTTAAAGTAGACTTTTCTGGAATCTGATTTTGAATAACGGAACCATTTGATGGTTTGAAAACCAAACATGTTCCCATCTTCATCTTTATTTCCAACAACCAAACCCGCACTTGCTTTCAATAAACTTGCAAAGAAGTTCGTTTTAGTTTTGGTTTTTTTTATTCAGATTTTCTTATTTTTTTTTTGTTATTTGTGTTTTGAAATATTGGGGGGAAGGTAGTACAAGTACAATATTTTATAAAGGTAAAGTTTTGCTTTCGGGGGGGGGGTTAGACGCTCTTTGTCAGCCACCGAAAAACATCGTAAGCCCATCGTTCTGCTTTGTTGCGTCCTCCCTTCTCGTCGCATTCACGCCTCAGATGCCCGCTCTTGCCACAGCTGTAGCAAGTCTTTGTTGCATCCAGACAATACTTGGAAATGTGACCGGCTCTGTTGCACTTGTAACAGAATAAACTAGAGTTGGACGAGTCACGACTATCGTTCATCTGTTGTGGACAGTTGCGGGCCTAGTGGCCGAGTTTGTTGCATTTGTAGCATGTTGGGTTGTCCATTTGGGTGCAGTCCTTGGAAATATGACCAATACCGTTACAGCGGTAGCAACGCTCCGACTCATCGGGGCATGCACTAGCGTAATGCCAGGTTTGGTTTCATTTGTAGTATTTCTCCCGGTTGCCGCTGATTCGCTTTCAACATTGAATTTTTGTAAACCAAGTTGGCCCAGTGGGTAATGCATTAAACTGACAAGCCGCAGATCGCGGGATCAAGTCCTACATAAGCCAACTTTTTTTTTGCCTGACGAGGCAATAGGGTTCATAATCGACAAGGCCCGTATTCTAGCCTTTGCTAACCCTTGCTAGCCCTGTCCCAGAATCCATAAAGAACTCTCTAGTGCCTTGTCAAAAACTAAAATATTTTTCTGCGCAGGCAATTTTAATCATATTTAGTGACTATATAGTAAATATTCAATTAAAATGGACCACAATGGTATGGACTCTAAATAAATTCTAAAATACTGTATTAGTCTGAAAACTAGGTTTTCCGATATAAGCGTATAGTTCGTTAAATCGTTTTGATTCAATATTTTTAATATTTTTACTGTAACGATTGGGAAATATTTTGTTTAAGTCGAATTAATGTTACTTGGCTTGGTATTTCAATGTTTCTTAAATTTATTATTGTTATTATTGTACTATTCGTACTATTCTTAAATATTTTTTGATGAATCCTGATGGTCATGCATAAATTGAAGGATGACAGTCGATTTGATTCTATTCTTATTTTGTGGAACACACGAACTCCCAACACAATAATTTTTTTTAATTTTGGTAATCATCAAGAACTTAGTTTAAATTTTGTATCAGTGCACTGGCGTTATCATTTCCAGAACCTCTTACAGAGCCTTATTATAATAAGCGTATCAGATTATATATAGACACGGATCGCGACCAAGTGATTCATCACCCAATAGTTTATTGAACATTATAAAAGGCATAAAGCTCCTCATATTATTTTTTTTATTTATTTATTTATAACTTTATTGACTGGTTATAAATTACACAATTGATAATAACTTTTCCCGGCGCTAGCTACCAGGACTTTTTGCCGATAAGGGTAGTTTATTTGAATGTAGTATATAAGGATTTTTGAATTTTACTTAAATATAGTTATACTTATGGCCGATTTCATGAAGGACTTTTAAATGTTTATGTTTGTCCTCTGAACAATGAACATACACATAAAATCTCTTTGTGTAGATTGGAACTTATGAATAGGTAATACATTTTTTTTTTTTTTTTTTAGAATAATATATTGGTCATCATCTTCTGAGGATAAAGAGCCAACATGAGATTCAATGCCAGAGTATTCCGAGTGCACAGGATTGGATTTTTGATAGCTTGGTACCCATGCAGAAATTATTTATGTGACTATCTTAAGAAATAAAACCAATGTAAAGTGTTTTGATTTATATTTCAGTGAATGATCAACGAAAAGTAAATATAACTGTGTGTGTATCTTCAAGCAACAAAAATCCGATTAAAAAAGAGAAACACAATTCGCGAAGAAAACACGTCCCTTAGTGAAATATTTTTAATAGATCCTCGCCGATATGTGCTCGCTTGAATTTTGGGGTCTATTTTTTTACTTTACAATGCACACACAATTGGTTTTTTACTATTATTATCAATGAAGTATAAGAAAAATGAATTCACTTTAGTATTTGTTGTGCGCCCAATAACTTTTTGTGGCAACAAAATTTCTGACAAATAGCACACACACAATTTTTTTCATTTCATGAAATTTTGCATTTATGTATAATGTTGTTTCTCGTATACTCATATGTAAGAGGAGCGAAACCTATGTTTTGTACACAGGGATGTGAGCAAACTCAATTTAAACTAAAATATCCCGAAAATTTCCCTCTTCTACGTTAGTGAAATGAAATAATTTAGTTGTCTTTGATAAATCAAAAGAAATTTATATAAAAGCAATTTTAGTGAATGTTTATGAAATTGGCCATTAGTATAAATATATTAGTTAAATTAGATTTTGAAGGTTAATTGAAGTTAATATTTTAAAAAACATCAGTTATGTTTTGTTAAGTTGGGACGGTTAATAACCCATTTACTACCACTGTACCCGCTTGAGTACACAAAATTGAACAAAGTTATGGTTTCACCGTTGTCCTTCTTCAAATTTGTTTTATTGAAATTTGATTTTTTTGTTGTTCGCTGACATGTTTTCAACAAGTAGGGGTGCAATTTATTGTAAAAAAAAATAAAACGGTATTTTTTTTTTATTGCTCTGCATCAGGTGCGATTGCGATTTTCTCGGTTCTGTTGGGGGTTGGTCTATATTGCAGTAGAACAAATATTCATTTTTTCAATTTTATTTTTATTTTTTTGGAAATAGTTCAAAAACTTATAAAAAAGCAGATATAAGTGAAAAATCAAGTGTTCATTTATTTGTCTGCTAGGTATGTACGCGTAAAGTAAGGTGTACCCGCTTGGGACAATGGGAAAAACTGAATGATGAGCATTATCAACATCATCATTTTATGGATAGTAAAGTTTCAAATGCAATAAATGCAATCGAAGAAAATGATCGAAACGCTGTGTTTGATATTGCATTTATACCACCAGATGCAGATTACTCGAACAATACAGACGAGGATGAAATAGACACAGACAACTTGGATAACGATCGCACACCCAATGATGTTCCAGGTAAAATTGAACTTTTTATTATGGCTGAGGATTTCGATAGCGAGGATGGAGTTCCTTTATCAGTGATAAGAGCCTCAATATCAGGGCAATCTCAAACCCAACCACGCTGGTCTAAAAGAGGTACTGATATGACGATGAACCTTTCAAATAACTTTGAGATAAACATGATCTATATGAAATTTGCTTTAGAAAATAAGTCTCCAGTGGAAATATTTCAAACACTTTAAGACAGGTAATGAGGTTATGGAATTGATCTTGAATCAAACTTATCTTTATGCTACTCAACATAATCATCATAACTTCAATTTGCAAAAAGATGACTTAAAAATTTTCATAGACATTATGTTCTATAGTGGTTACCACTCAATGCCCAGGGAGTCCCTGTATTGGAAATTAGATGAGGATACAAGAACCGCATTGACGGCAAACAAAAAACATGTCGCGAAATCGTTTTTATGAGATCAATAAATAACGGGTGATTTTTTAGCTGGTTTGTTTTGGCAACACTGGTTTTGACAGCTGACGTGTGTTTAGTACCTTGTGTCACTGTCAAACAGCTTCAGTTTGGTTTGCAATTTAACCATGGATCGTCTTACAAATGAACAACGCTTGCAAATTATTGAATTTTACTATCAAAATTCGTGCTCGGTTCGAAATGTTCATCGCGCGCTGCTTCCATTTTATGGTCGGCATTCTCGACCTTCTGAGCAGTCTATTCGGAAGATTGTGACCAAATTTCGCACCAAATTTACTTTGTTGGACATTTAACCACCAACACGTTTACGTACTGTGCGTAGTGAAGAAAATATTGCGGCCGTATCAGCTAGTGTGACAGAAGACCGCGAAATGTCGATTCGGCGCCGTTCCCAGCAGTTAGGCCTTTGTTACAGCACTACGTGGAAAATTTTGCGGAAGGATTTGGGCGTAAAGCCTTTTAAGATACAGCTGGTGCAGGAACTAAAGCCAGCCGACCTACCACAACGCCGAATTTTTGGTGAATGGGCTCTTGGAAAGCTGGCCGAGGATCCGCTTTTTTATCGAAAAAATTGTGTTCAGCGATGAGGCTCATTTTTGGTTGAATGGGTACGTAAATAAGCAAAATTGCCGCATTTGGAGTGAAGATCAGCCAGAAGCATTGCAACAGCTACCAATGCATCCCGAAAAAGCCACTGTTTGGTGCGGTTTATGGGCCGGCGGCACTATTGGGCCATATTTCTTCAAAGATGATGCGAATCGCAGCGTTACTGTCAATGGTGAACGCTACCGAGCGATGATAACAAACTTTTTTTTGTCCGAAATGGAAGTTCTTGACTTGCATGATATGTGGTTTCAACAAGACGGTGCCACATGCCACACAGCACGCGAAACAATGGCGCAATTGCGAGGCGAGTTTGGTGAACAGTTAATTTCACGTTTCGGGCCGGTCAATTGGCCGCCTAGATCGTGCGATTTGACACCATTAGACTATTTTTTGTGGGGGTATGTCAAGGCTAATGTCTAATTCGTTGTGTGCTTTTTTTTTTTTAAAGTTCTAAACCTCTTAAAAAATCACCCATTACATTCATTTCGCAGATAATAATGCATTAGATGCTCGAGACAAAATAACAAAGCTCAGGCCGCTTATGAATTTTTTGTGCCAAAAATATCAACAATAGGGGCTTCATGAACGAAAAATTATCCATTGATGAAGCCATGATAAAGTATTTTGGCTACCATTCTTCGAAACAGTTTATAAAAGGTAAACCTGTTCGTTTTGGTTTCAAGAACTGGATGCTAACGAGTAGTTGTTGCTACCTATATAACTTTGATACTTATTGTGGTGCACAAAATGTGAACGCTGATGTGTTACAAATGCCACTGGAATCTCGAGTTGTACTTGATCTTCTAGAAAAATTTCCATTTCCTTCTGACCACATAATATATTTTGACAACTATTTTACTTCTAATGAGCTATTGAGATTGCTGAGAGAGAAATGCTTCAGAGCTACAGGGACAGCAAGAGAAAACCGAACAAAACTATGCCCATTGAAGCCGAAAAAAGAATTCATGAAGGAACACAGAGGCACGTATACGACGTGAATTCTTTTTGTAAAATGGAGTGACAATAGTGTTGTCACTATGGGCACACACTTCGATACTATCTAGCCCATGCATTATGTCAAACGTTGGTCATCAGTAGAAAAAAGAAATGTTTTCATTTAGCAACCGAACCTTATTGCGGATTATAATAAGGGTATGGGTGACGTTAACTTACACGACCACACGTGTCAATGCCTATAAAATCAAAATACGATGCAAAAAGTGGTGGTGGCCGCTTTTTACGTCAATGCTAAGCTCTACATTGGCGAACACTTGGAAACTTTATAAAGTTTCAGCTGATTTCGAAGATGACTTGCTATCATTTCAAACAGATATTGCTCGATATTATCTTTGAAGATATACAATTCTCCAACCTTCGACATCAAAACGCTCCATATCTACAAGTGTAGCTTTATCTGAAGGTCACCATTTTCCAAAGAGAATTGAAAAGCCTCTTAGATGCAGAGTATGTAACATGCAAGGCACATGGGTTTATGAGTTCTGCGGTATAGTTCTGTGCGTCGAAAAAGAATGCTTTAAGAAATTACATGTACAAAATTAGCAACCATATTTTCCCATTGTACCTGCTTGGGTACAGCTTAAAAACCACACTTCCTACTTATTTTTTAAAATAAAAAAAATATTTTTTTATTCCTTTCACACTATTTAATAAAGTTATGTGACTAAAAATTTGAAATTTTAGTTTTAAAGGTCTTTGGTAGTAAACGGGTTAAAAGATTTATCAGGGTGTTTTTTGCATTGATTTTTTTGGATATGAGTTTCACATGCTCGTAAACAAATAAATATATCGAGATAATTTTTTTTCAGCTTGAAGGAAAATTCCAAAGCTATAAATTTTGTGAATTTTAAGAAAAAATATTTGCAGGGTGTTTCGGAATTTTCTGCTGAAATACGACTTTCTCCCAATAGGAAATGCACTCAATATTTTACCTCAAAAAATGTCAATAGTAAACAACTGAAGTAAGAACAGGGTGCCTTAAAGTCAAACAAAGTCACAGTGGTGCATAAAAGTAAACAAACAACAAATTTATTAAATATTTCTGCATGTGTACCAAAAGCCTTTTTTTATTATTTTACTCAACATTAGAGGGAAAATATACTACTTCAGTGGTACATTTTTCCATCGTTAGTGTTTCCAAATCCTTGTTTGGTTTATCCACTTCGAGTATCATTTCCTCACGAAATTTCCCTTGGATATCTTGCTTCCTTATTTTTTCTGCCTTCTAAGTTTCAATACTTTCATCAATATTTTCTCCATCTTGTTTTAGTGTATATATGCAAGTTTCAAAATAAATTCCATGGATCTGATTCTGGCATGGAATGGAGATATTCCATATTCGTAATTATGCTCATCATATGTTGACTGTTCTTCATTGTTAAAGTTTTTTTGCGTTCTTTTGCAAATGCGACATGACCATGTCGACTTTGTTTCAGTGATTTCATTCAACACTTTTCCGTCAATCATCGTAAGAAATAGTTCGTGGTTTACAAGAACACAACAGGTACTTGATCTGTCATAAAAATGAGTAGATTTTTACAAATAACGAAAACTACCTGACTTATCATTAAAAAATATTACCTAGCCATAATTATGTTCTAATTCTTTATATTGGAAGTAGTCAAAAAATTACCGAAAACATAAAATATTTATTATACCTAGTTTAGAATACATTTTTACATGAAAACATAATGTTTTTATGACCACTTGCATTTTTAAGGACATAATAAAAACTTCAGCCATAAATTAATAAAAATAACCTTCTTTAATAAAATCTCTCTAAACCGCAAATAGGCAAAAACTGGCAGCTGATTTTCTTAGCAAATGTTTCAAAAATACTCAAAGATTTAATTTCCGTTGAGTTTAGACCGAGGACTCTTAAGGGTTTTTTTATAACTCAAAGTCAAAAAATTGAGTCAATAACAGTTTTCGGAAAATCTTAAAATTTTGCAATAAAAAAAATGCATCATAAAAGGTCCTTTTTACAAGCACAAGTAAAAAAAAAAATATAATTTTGAAACTAGATTTTTAGATTTTAACGCCGAATCTCTGAAACTTTTCATAAAAAAAATATTTTTTCTTTGATTTTAAAAATAAGGAAACTTTGACTACCTGGTCATCCGAATCCTTCAACCGATTTAAAAATTTCTTTCGGGTTTTGAAGCTTCCAATATTCCCTAATCGAGTAAATAAATTAGTTTTGGATTTTAAGCACACATGAAATTGTGAAATTGACGGTGAGATGATTAATGGTGAGGGGAATGTTTTTGTTGCAAAGGTGGCAGAGTGGTTGTTGTTTTGTTATATAGTGGCTGTGAGTGATGTTACAGTGGCCGAGTCTGAGTCTTATGTAGCACCTTAGCATGCTTTGGGGTATATTTGTCGTATATATAGTTTTTTGGGCTTGAGGGTTGATTTGGGAGTAATGATGGAGATATTCTTTCCAGTTGTTATTTTGTAGGTTACAAGTTGTGTGCAAAAGGTTTTCTTGCATCTTTTTTATTGAAGATGTTAAAATTTAAAAGTGGTTCATCCAGGGCTTCTCTTGTCGTTTTGTCTGCTATCTCATTTCCAGGTATGCCGGCATGTCCAGGCACCCATATAATGTTAAGATTTCTGTTTCCTATTATTTTATTCCTCAGTTGATCGATTATTTCAGTTTTACTGTTAAGGTTTTTTAGTTCGGTGATTGTTGCCAGGCTGTCGGAGCTGATGGCAGTTTTCTTACTGTTTGCAAAGGTTATAGCTTTGTAGCAAAGGCTTCTGCAGTAAAGATGGATGCGGAAGTTGCTAGGAGGCCTTTGATTTTGGACTTCCCGAGTTCGTCAACTACGGCAAAAGAAATCCCCTGCTCACTCTTACAACCATCGGTGTATAGGAAATTCCATTCTGTCCTTTTTAGATTTGAAACCATTTCCATAAACATTTTCTGTAGATTTTATTACTTGTTGTTTATGGAATCAGTTTTACTAATTTGCTTTGAACTGTAGTATTCCATTTTGTTGAGAGGTTTATGGCGTTGAGTAGTGATGATGGGTTCTGCGCAGAATTTTTGGGATAAGTGGTTGAATAGGTGATTATTTGCATGAGTTGATTTTGAGAAGAATGAAGGTGGTTTGGAATTCAATCCGATCGGGAATTGATGGTAGCCCGGTGTCTGTTAATACATTTTTGATGGGTGTTGTTCTGAATGCTCTTGTAGCGGTTCTGAATGCACTGTGGTATGGTGGTGTGATTAGTTGCAATGATGTCTTAGAGCATTTACTGTAGATGGAGAGTCCGTAGTCTATTTAAGCGAGTAAATCTGATTTTATAACATTAATAAGAGAATTCAAATTACAAAAACTATGTTTAGAAGCTAAATATCTTATCATATTGATCCTGGTAGCAAGGCTCTTTTTTATATAAATACAGTGTGGCTTAAAGTTAAATTTTGCATCAAATATAATTCCTAGAATTCTTAAGCTATTTACATTTTCGATTGACTTATTCTTAAGATCTACTATAACATTTTTGGAGCAGCTGGTTTTTTACATATATGCAATAATTTACTTTTATGTGTAGAGATTTTTGTCCCAGAGTATTCCCCCCGTTTAATTATATCTTGAAGTATATTTGAAAAATCTGCTGATACATGATTTAAGTCTTTGCATTTGGATATAATCATCAGCGTATAACGAATAAGTAATTTTGTTATATTTCCCGATTATGTTAGAAATTTCATTGAAAGCTATCAGAAAGAGCACAACCGATAAAGGGGATGCTTGGGGGATACCGTTTTCAAGATTGTGCACAGAAGAAAATGTATTTTATATTTTAATTCGCAATTTTCTATATGTTAAAAAAGCTTTTACAAATGTGATTGTTTTGGGGCCTACTTTCCATTTAGTCTGTTCATTCAAGATAACGTGAATTCCAATACGATCAAATACTTTTTTGAAGTCAAAGGAAAAGTGTGATAAGTAGTTTTTTGAAGATAAATTCGAAGCTCAACTCTCGTTAGTGTCAGTCGCTCTTCCAATTATCTTATTACCTATATCATAATGATCAATTGTGTAAAGTCCAAACTTGTAGTACCAATAGATATTCCAATCAAATGTGGTATTTGCAATGCTCTTACTCACATTAATTGTGCTAAAATAAAACAGTCAGATCTATCAATTATAAAATCAAATAAAAACATCTTCTATCATTGTGATCAGTGTAATTCTAAGTCCATTTCAGTCAGTCTAAATAAACTAAAACACAATGTGAATGTGCTTGATAATATATGCTCTGATATAAAATCTGATTGTTCCCATATTATACTAAATACTAACAATGAATCGATAAATCATGAAAATAATATTTCTAATATTAATGGAAGTGTGCGCCCATCAACTTTTACGCAAAGAGTAGATAAAGTCATTAAACCCTTCAAATTATCATCAAAAAAAATCTAAACCAAAAGTTCCACTAAGCTCCAACAAAAATTCTTCATTGGGTATACAAAGCAGTTTAAATCATTCTGCGAAGTCTACTCAAAATATTCCCTTCACCCCACCCGTTAAACCACCGTCGCAAATACCTAAATGTGTTTCTCATTCTCAAACTGATCATCTGGACAATACACCAGCGCCTGTGAATTCTCCTGCTGAAACTGCGATCGCAGAGGATGCCATTATAGACCAAATAGACGAGGCTCTCATCTCCCCTTCAGTTCATCCTCCATCAAACGATTCTACCAAATGCCAAATTTCTAAAACACTAGACTCAATCTTCTCCCCACCTTCTGTTCATGTATCACCAACTGATGAGAACACAAGTAATCGTGAAATATTAACAGATAATATTTCCAGTTTGCAGTAGAACATTCTCAAATAGATCAAACAATAGAATACTCTGAGAGTGTTACTGCTGTCGCCGCTTTATTGAATTCGATTGCAGTGACTGGCTTAGATGAGGTAATGAATAATGGTAAATTATCAACTCCACAAGCAGAGAACGATATCATCGCCACTACTACTGCGATAACTGAAAACAACACTGATGAGGAAAGCAAAGCATCGTCATCTCAATCTACGTCGTCACTGATATACCACAATCAAAAGCTATCAGGGATAGTGAAATTATTGAAAAAAGCAGCAATGTTATTAGTAGTAAAAACCAGGAATGGCATAAAGTTTTAAAAAAATAAATCAAACATAAATAAACCTAGTGCTATAATTGGATCAGATATGTACTCTTCTCTGAATACTGTTGTGAAGTCCAAGTGGCTACATATTTCGAAATTCGATAAACAAACAAAATGTTTCAACTAAAACAAAAATCCCCACAAACCTGTTAAAGTGTTTCAAATTAGTAAAG
Source organism: Melangyna quadrimaculata (assembly GCA_949320155.1). NCBI lineage: Eukaryota > Metazoa > Arthropoda > Insecta > Diptera > Syrphidae > Melangyna > Melangyna quadrimaculata. Next base: position 26,791,858 of record OX439486.1, read on the forward strand.
AAAAATATGCCTGAATCAGAAGTGAAATATGTTAACTTCAAACTTAGTGTTCCTTCAACCTTCATAAATATCATTTTAAATGACGAGTCTTTATGGCCGTTTTCTGTCCAAGTTAAACAATTTATTAACTACCCAAAAAACGACAAAATCTCGCCTCAATTGAAAACAGCATAAACAATAATATTGAAGATGCTTTTGTTGCTGAGCCTGAAGGAGAATCATCATCTCTACAATCGTCTTTAAATGTTTCAAATAAAAGATGTATTCATCATTATGGAAAAAATAAACTTTCATTTTATTATCAAAACGTAGGTGGGTGAAGAACTAGATTAGATTCTGTATATATTTCCTTATCTACATGTTTTCATGATATTATTATTCTTACTGAGACTTGGTTATCTGAAAATTATTTAACATCTGAAATATTCTCGAATGTGTATACTGTTTTCCGAAAGGATAGATGTAAGCTTAAGACAGGGATGCAAAGGGGTGGTGGAGTTCTAATTGCAGTACGGTCATTGTACCCGTGCAAAGAAATTGAACTAAAATCAAACATTACCTCCCCTGACCAAGACATAGATCGGCTTATCGTTTGTATTAAAATAGATGATTCTGAATTGAATGTTATAGCAAGTTATATACCTCCTAAGAGTAGCTTAGAGATCGATAATTTACACTTGTTAAATTCTAAAAATATTTTGGATAATTTAGATTTACAGCCTATTATTTTTGCTGGTGATTGACATTGGAAATATTAATTGGAGTCTTGACTTAGATGATAAGTATTTAATTCCGTTTAATGTAACAAGTGAAATTGAAACAAAAGTTATCGATTTTTTAAGTCAGTATGATCTCATTCAAATAAATTATCATTTAAATAGTCTTAACCGTATTCTAGACCTTATATTTGTGGACAAGGAATATTATATTTATGTTGAAAAGTCTATTTTTCCTCTTATAGAAAATTCAATGGACCACCTAGCAATTGAAGGTGAACTTATATTTTATAGTTATTTAAAAATAAAAATGTAAATAACACAATTATTTATGATTATAAAAAAGGAAACTTTGATGCAATGGTTGAGTATTTGTTATCGTTTTCATGGCTTCATATTTTTAATGATTCAGATTTAGATAACAATTATTATATTTTTACGAGCTTTTTAAATGGTGCAGTCGAAAAATATGTACCAACAAAATATTTAAAATCAAATTCAAATTCTGCCTGGTATAATAGAAGACTTACTAATCTCAAAAATCAAAAAAACAAAGCTTATAAATTATACAAAAATTCAAAAGAAAATGTTATTTTACGCAAAAAATATTTTGATTGTCAACGTAAATTTGAATTTTTAAATAAATTTCTGTATCGTAACTATATTTTTTCAATAGAAAATATTCTCAAAAGCAACAGCAAACGTTTTTGGATTTTTTAAATACCAAACGTAAATCTTTTGGGCTTCCTACCTGTATGAAATATCTAGACACAACTACTAGTGATGTTGCCGTTATTTGCGATTTATTTGCCAGATACTTTCACTCTGTTTATTCTCCTGAAGCTATCTTAAATGATAATTGCGTTGACATAGATTCAATTGATTTATGCCAAGTGGAGATAGAAGGGGCGTTATTAAACCTAGATATGAATAAAAGCGAAGGTCCAGACAATATTCCGCCTATTCTTCTTAGGAAATGTGCAATTGCACTGGCTCAGCCCCTTACATTAATTTTTAACTTATCGTTAGCTTAAGGTCTATTTTTAAAAATGTGGAAAACCTCGTTTTTGTCTCCGATTTTTAAGTCTGGATCAAAGCAGAAAGTCACGAACTATAGACCGATCTGTAAACTTTCCGCCATACCGAAATTATTTGAAAAAGTAGTTTATAATAGAATTTCTTCATTAATCCAAGAAAAAATATCAGTTTTTCAACACGGTTTTGTAGTGGGTAAATCTACTGCAACAAACTTAACAATAATGGTTAATGCTATAGTAAATAATATGGAAAAAGGTTGCCAAACTGATATTATTTTTACGGACTTCGCAAAGGCTTTTGACAGAGTCAATCACAAAATTTTGCTCCACAAATTGTTTTCATTTGGTATAAATTCATGTCTTTTACAATGGTTGAAGTCCTACTTGACTGGAAGAGTACAAATTGTCAAAATTAAAAACCACCATTCTGGTGATATTGTGGTCTCATCGGGGTTTCCGCAAGGGAGCCATTTGGGACCATTACTTTTTCTCATATCTGTGAATGATATTCCCGCCATTTTCAAAGATTCTCACTGTCTTCTTTTCGCGGACAATCTCAAGATTTACTGTAGGATTACCTGTGTTTCGGATTGTAATCTTCTGTTAGAAGATTTGGGGAGATTGGTAGTTTGGTGCAAGGCAAACTATCTTCACTTATTTGTCGCAAAGTGCCAAATCCTTTCGTGTTTCAGAATTCTTAATCCAATTAGTTTTCAATACAATATTAATTCCATGCATTTTGAAAGACTAAATCAGAAAAAAGACTTGGGAGTAATCCTAGACGTTAATCTTTCCTTCCTTCCCCACTATGACTTCATGATCAACAAAGCCTATCAGATGCTGGGTTTTATTAAAAGGAATACCAAAGAGTTTACTGGTTCCTATATTTTACTATCCCTTTTTAACTCTCTGGTAAGATCTTCTCTTGAGTATTGCTGCACGGTCTGGAATCCCTACTATGCTAACTCATCTGAAAGAATTGAAAGAGTTCAGAGAAATTTTAAGCGGTATGCTTTTTTTAAGTTGAATTGGAGAATAGTAACACCTTATTATGAAACCAGATGTCTTCTATTCGGAATAAAATCATTAGAAACGCGCCGTAAATACTCTTCGGTTATGTTTATCCGAGATATCATTACTAATCACAATAAATGTCATCCGTTAGCCGCTTTAATCAATGGGTAATGCACCTTCAAGAGTAACACGAGAACAGTTTGTAATTTATGAGCAGTTTTATCGCAGTAACTACGGCCGCAATGAGCCCATCTCCCGTTGCATTAGAAAAAGTAACTTATTATGCTCTGGAGTTGATTTTTATATGGTTTGCACCAGAAACAATTTTAAATCCATAGTTCTTAAAAATATATATACGTTGTAAAGTCAAGAACTCATCTCTTATCTTTATTTTGTTAACAATTACTTATATTCCATAATGTATGTATGTATTATACCCACCTACAAAAATGCTAATATCTTAGTCTGTAAGAGTATATTATACTTTGATTGATGAAATAAACTAAACTAAAACTAAAAACTATATCTTTTTTAAAGGCAACTTGATTGATATCAATCAAGTTGTTTCTTTCGAGAAACCAAGATAGTCTACGGGATATAATTTTTTCAACGACTTTGCTAAGAGCAGTGATATTGATCTATAACTGGATAGATTTATGATTTCTTTGTTTGGTTTGGGTATTGGAACTACTGTAGCGATTTTCCATATCAGTGGTATAATACCTTGAGTTAGGATCTCGTTGTATAGACTATGTTTTGAGAAAAATTGGGCAGTTTTTGATCATGGCGTATGATAATCGATCAAAGCCAGGAGTGTTGCCTTTCCATGAGTTTATGCAGCTTTCAAATTCAATAAGATTAATATTATCTTCAATTTGTTTTGCCATTTCACTGGTGGGCTCAGACTGAGTTCTTTAATTTAGTATAAAGTTTTTTTGAGTGCAAAATTCGGAATGAAAGTTTGGATCTTTGGAAGCGGTTGACCATGTTTCGGCAAAAATTTGGGCGATTTCTATGGGGGACGTTAGCATTTCATTTGATTGATCTCTTATGGCCTTTATTGAAGTGGTCCATTTGTTTGTATGGTAAATTGTTGGTTTGAGGGATTGATAAGTTGGCTGCGAAGCGAATTGATTTTTGAATAAGAGCTGCCTCTTTATTGACATTTTGTGATATATCCCTATTTGACAAAAAATCTGTAACTTTGGATTGGGGAAATAAAGGTGATATCTATGTGTGTGAAACTATTATGGATGGAGAAATGTGTAGGAGAACCATCGTTTAAAATAGCTAGGTTGGAGTTAGTGAAGAATTGTTCAACGGTTTTACCACGATTGTTAATACTTGGAGATCCCCAGATAGGATTTCAGGTGTTGAAATCGCCCGTCATCAGTATTGCTGTATTGAAATTGTTGGCAATGTATTCCAAATCAGAACTTGTTAACTCCTGTTTTGGATGAATATATAATAAAACAATTGTAAGTTTGATATTTAGCTCAATTTCTACTGCTACTTCTGGAATATTAGATGTTATATTTATGAATTTATGTGGAATTGATTTGTGAACTAAAAGTCCAATTCCTTGTTTGGCGGTGGTGTTTACGTTGCAGAAGTGGGATGTATATTGCTTAGGAGGATAAAAGTTGGTGTTAATGGGTATGTGGGTTTCTTGTAGTGCGATAATAGAAGGTTTAAGTTCGTTTATTAAAAGTTGAAGTTCATGGTGGTTATTAAAATAACCGTCCATGTTCCAGAGAAGAATTTTTAGGGTGGATGGTTTTGAACGAGGAGTGAATGGGTATGGTTGTCGAGGTATTTTTTGACCCCGCTCCCCGAGTGTTGAAGCATTCAAGCTTCCAAGTGAGCTTGAAGGATTCAACACACGAGCAGCAGTCATTGATTTTGGAACCTATAGTGTGTTAACTGGTCATCGTCACTATCCATTTCGTTTACATAGTAGTTATTTTCTTTAAGAAGTGCTTTTGTAACGTTTGATAATGGAGAATCTGATGTCGATTAATTTGTGCTAGTTTAAATCTTGTTTTTGGGTGTGTTTTGTGTTTGTGTGTTGTTGTTTGTGATTGTTGTTTGTTTGGTTAATGCGGGTTTGTTAGATTGATTATTTTCTTTTTGGAGTGCGTTATTTGTTGTTTGGGTAGTTAGTGTGGTGTTGTTGTGGTTTGGAATGATTATGGCAGTTTGTACTTGTGGTAGGGATTTTTCTATTGGTGTTACGTTAAGACGTTGTGGGATAGGAGGTTGGTATGATATTGTAGTGGAGTTGGAGGACTGGTTGTTTGTTGGAATATTTTGTTCTTTTAGAATTCTGTTTTTGATTATTTCTGTCACAGATTGTTTCGGGTCTGGTTTTTTAAATGGCGCGGGAAGTTGGTGTTGTGCAGGGTCGTCTCTGAAGATCTGCCAGGCTTCTCGGAGAGAAGACTTATGACGAAGGAAGGTTGGACATGAGGGGTCGTACAATATATGATTGTCTTCTTGACAGTTGATGCAATATATCCCTGAACATTCGGTTTGTGGTGGGGGCAGGCAACATTCTTTGCATAGTTCGGCATTTGTGCAGCGATTTTTTGTGTGTCCCATTTTTTAGCAAGCGATGCATCTCATTGGGTTTGCGACATATTCATCAACCTTACAATAAAGCCATCCCAGTTTTATTTCGTGGGGACGTCTTATTAAGTCAAAGGTTAGGAATGCTGCACCCGTTGGAATCATTTCGTATGGCTTTAACCTATAAAATGTCTTTAGAAATATGTTGTGGACGTAATTTTTCAGTTCCATCTTCTTTTGTATTAATATTTTTTTTTGTCCTGATATGATCAAGTAGCGAGGGATATTATCGTCGTTGGAGGAAATGATTCGGAGCGGTTGATAGTCTGGTTCATTGGATTTGCGTTTAATTTTAGCGCGCTGGATCAAGGGTTCATCGGGATCGAGCCCTTTAAACCAGTTTCTTCTGGGGGGATCCCCCGGCATTTTTGTTTTTAAATTGTAATCACCAGAAAGCTTTTTTGTTTTTGAACGAAATAGAAAAGTAGAATTTAAGTTTATAAATTTTCAGACCGCGTAACGGGAAAAATTTAACAGATCACAAATAAAATATGTATATGCTTGCGCTCTTTACACACGTCTATACTCGGCGTTTGCCAGATAGCTACTGACTACTGAGCTCCTCAGATTAATTTGGGGCGTTCATATTGCAAAAAATCTTCTTAGCAGATCCTTAGAATCAAAAAGTAATCTATGGTTAGCCCTAGTCGAGTACCGACATACACCAATTAAAAATTCAAAATTGACACCAACTTAAGTGTTAATGGGCAGACAAACTCGAACAGTTCTGCTTGGGGATCAAAAATTCTACAAGAATAGTGGTATTTGTAACGAAATACTCCCTGTGCTTAACAGCAACAATCTTGAAAATAAGCACAATCATGACCGCGGCGCAAAAGATAGAAGTCCATTCCAAGTAAAACAGAAAGTTTAGTTGCAGGAGGGAAAGTGTTGGCTCCCGGGAATAATCAATGAAAAACATTCGCTTCCAAGATCAAGTTTAATATAGCTGCAAAGTGGTCGACTTTTTCTCAAAGTATCTAAAATCGGGCGCATAAATCACTAATAAGTTCAATAAGATTGGAAGTTTGATTAGAATCTTATTCATATCATTGTACTAAATTGGAATAAGTATATTTATAATAATTATAATTATAAAAAAAAACATCAAGTCAAGATATTAAAACTTATATTTATAATAAAGAAAATGAAAAAAAAAACTATTTAATTTCTATATTATAACAAAAATAGTTTAATTTTGGGAGTGTTAATTTCCTTAATTCAGATTAGATAAATGAACTATAATACCTTTTATATATATCTTATTCCTTTATTCTTTGTTATCAAATATTTTTTTTATTCACTTTAAATTCATAAAACAATTATTACAATCTTAACTTTTAAAATTAAGAGGAAAGTAAGTTATACAAAAAGATGGATTACCTAATTATAAAATTATTGTTTTACTGTAAAATTTAAAAAATTAAATATTATAATTGACAAGTGATGTTATATAAAAGAAATTAACTATTCCTGTTTACGTGACCTTTTTGGTTTATAAAAATTATATGGCTGCTACGTGGGCTATAGGTCTTGTGTTAATGTTTGTTTTAAAATTGAATCAGATGCGACGTTTCGACTGTGATTACAGTCTTCTTCACGCCTGTCAAAATTTCAAAATTTAATTTTTTAATACAAAAATCATTTACATATATAATTTAATGTAAATACTTACAAATGATGCTAACCAAATATTAAATAGTCTATATTATATAATTATCTACTCTTTAATTTGCTTTTTTATCTTCTTTAAATTCTCTCAATATCTTTAAAAAGACATTTTAAGAATTAATAATTTTTAAATATTTTATTTTCAATCATGAGAATAATTTCAAATTTTTAATATTAAAAGATAAAGCAAGATATATTAAAAATCGCAACTTTAAATTATGTGTCGGTCATATAAGAAATATTCACCTCGATAAACGCTATGACAAAAAAATATATATATATACTTAAATAACGTAACCTAAATATGTAAGAAAATCTATATAAAATCTGATCAAAAACTATTTCATACTCTTGTAATAAATTGACCGTAAATATTACTTAATCTTTCACAATCTGAGCGTCTATTTACTGTGTTTTCTGTATTTAAAATGTGTAACATTTCTATTAACATTCTTTTTTTGTAATTAGACTCTGTCTGTAAAATATCAATGTTATTATAGTCAGGTCGATGACCTTTATCTATGCAATGGAGAGCTAAAGCTGTTTTATGTGAACTACCACTATTTATGTCAGATTTATGACCTGAAATACGATTTTTTAGCTTTTGCATAGATGTTCCTACATAAACTGAAGGACAACTTATTGTTCCATCACCTAAACATTTTATTTTATATACTATATCAGATTTATCCTCCTTTGATAATTTACTTTTAAGATTTGAGAATAAGGATGTTCTTAAAGTATTTGCTGATTTAAATGCTATACGAACAGTTTCTTTATCTCTTATAGGAGCGTCTAATAAACGATTCGAAAGATTAGGAATATATAAAATGCTTTTATATGAAAACTGTTGTAAATTTGTTTGTAAATTCGTGTGTATCAAAGGATTATAATATCGATTTATTAAAGTTTTGGTTATATTTATAGGAAATGAATTCGAAGCCAATGTATCCATTATAATTTTAATGTTTTTTTGACGAAACGTAATATCACTAATATCTAATACTCTGCTAATGAAATTTTTTGCTGTATTTATCACGTAGCAGCCATATAATTTTTATAAAAGAAATTAATTAAAATTTATAAACAAACTTAGAAAGGGAGATTTAGTGATATACTCACTGAACATAAAGTATATAACTAGCTCAGCTTAGAGAGTATGAAAGGAACAAATCAGTTGTAAAGTATAAGTCTAAAAAAGAGGTTATCATTAAGATAAAGTTGTTCTCATTACATCCATAGAGAAACATTCCCTATCAAATGAATATAACTATGAGAGCCAAACCAAGCAAATCACTCTTTAAATGGAAAATGTTTGCATATTCGGGATATAAGAACACATCGCGAGCGTCGTGATTTTCAATGTAGCTAGGTACAAATGTATGTAGGTACAAGATACTTTTTTTTAATTAGTGGTATCCCCAGTAGGCCTTATCCACAGTCACATACCTATTAATATTTATAATTTTTGTAGTTTTTTTTTAAATTTTTTAATTTTTTTTGTATTTTTTTGAATTAGTTTGATGGTCCTGGGCTGTCATCTTTAACATGGAAATCCGACTCCATTTTTGAATTTAGTAAGCACGATAAATCTGCATCGTCTTCCAAATCGGAATCTGCAGCTGCAGGCTGTTCTTAAACAAATGATGGGTCACAGTTCGTCTCCTATTCATTACAGTTTTTGGGTCAGTACTAAGGTATGCTTGACCATGATAGTGACTTCAAACAGCTAAACAACTTAAACCTGCTCTACGACAACCACATTTCGTACCACACGCTTTACTAAAAAATCGTATTTAGTAGTATATCAGGGTCGAGTTGGAGTAGAGTTGTTACTTATATTATTTAATCCCCAGTTTTCAGGAGCTAGTAGGTGATTCCCAAACAACACTTAAATTTTAAATTAATCCCGATAAAAGTGTTGCTAAGACGCTTCAGATGTTAGAGGAAGTATTTCTGCCGGTTGCCGCCGCCTCCCCCATCACCGCCACCACAGCGCATGTCTCCGCGACCACCATCTGAACCACTTCCATCGCGTCTGTCACGTCAATCCCGGAGCCCTGAATTACAGTCACGGCACGGGCATAATGTCCGGGGCGATTGCATTTGTACCAAGCTGATGATGATGACATTATTTATTGATGTTTTGTTTGTTGAGTTTTTTTTTGGAATAACTTCATTTTCTTGAAATAATCTGCTTCTTGTTCACTGAAACTAATTTAATTATAAGAAATAAAAACTCCCCAAAAACTGTCTCCACCACCAGAACGGCACGAAATGCAAATCCAAATGGCTGCCGTCCAAATACGACTTGTGAGGTTTTTATTAATCCAACAAAAACAATACAAATCAAGCACTTTATAAAAACGAAATTCCCGCAAGAATAAAACTAATAGTCTAAGAGCCTACAGCATTTTTTCGGTGTGCACGAAAGCAAAAATTCTTTTTGTTTGAAGATATGTCCATACTATTCATATGCAAATATGAAAGTCTGGCATGTCGGCGATGTGGCCTTTGTACGGAATACTGCATTTAAAATGCACTGCATTCAAAATGCAGTATAAGAAATTTAAAATCACATTCAGCCCTATCGAGGTATCCGTTCGGAGAAATTTTTTTTTCCGATCTATTCGAAATCGGAGAATTTTCTACCGAGGTATCCGTTCCGATTGACAGATCGGACAATCTCCCGATAAAATGTAACGACTATCTCGCATAGCGATGAATTGCGTTCAGTCCAGAATTCTTGACACTTGTGCGTTAAATTTCTTCCGAAATTCTCCGACAGAAAATAGTTGCGGAATATTTTAAGAAAAGTAAGCAAAAAAATATAAATAAATACAATTTTGTTTCGTTAGTGCAGTAAACAACGAAGACGACTCAGCAAGAGAGGTTGGTTGAAATAACAAATAGATGATAAAGCAACACTATCCATTTTTGTGGACCAATTTATAAACTTTTAAACATCACAAAGATTTTTACTTATTGAACTAATCCGGACGAATGTCTCAAATGAATGTGATTGTATGCTTTATCTTTTTTCTTCCGAAGTGGATACCTCGAACGAAATCTAGGTTCCGATCGGAACGGACTATCGTTTCGGAACTTTTTCCCAACGGATACCTCGATAGGGCTGATTAAATAAAAGAGCTGAATGCTATGGAGTTCAAAATATTTTCCGAAGAGCCAGTTGGCTGCAAGACGCACTCAAAGCTTCAATATTGAGTGCATAACATTGATTCCGCAAACCATTTCTGAAGCTTTATTGCTTCCTGAGTCTTCGATGTGGATGAACACAGTCAATGAAGAATACCAGAATCTGATATCCAACAACTCATGGGATTTGGTACAGCGCCCCGAAGATGTCAAACGTATAGGTTGTCGATGGGTTTTACGGTGAAGAAAGACAAACATGGTGAGCTCCGTAGGTTTAAAGCACGGCTTGTCGCGAAAGGTTTTAGCCAGGTTTTTGGGATGAATTATAAGGAAATGTCTTCACCAGTAGTTAGGTATTCTACCATTCGAATGATCCTTGCCCTAGCTGTTGAAAATAAGCTTTTCTTGCACCAAATGGACGTGTCCTCTGCCTATTTAAATGGGGAACAAGAAGACGTGTATATGGAGCAGCCGGAGAATTTTTTCAACCCGAAGAATCCAGATCCAGTTTTGAAGTTGAAGAAAGCTTTGTACGGTTTGAAGCAATCGAGAAGAGCTTGGAACGAAAAACTGGACTCAGTATTAAGGAGAACTCGATATCGCCGTTTACACCATTTCCTTGTTTTTAAAATAAGCCGCGAAGGAGCCCGATCACTATTTGTCAAAAACAGTTGATTTTGAATCTTCTTTAAGAAACTGGGATGAAATGCAGGCAAAACCACACTCCGCTAGTACCTGGACAGCAGTTTGGATATCACGATGAGAACTGTAAGCGAGCGAACAGACAGCAGTACCAGTCCATCATTGCGTCATTAACATACTTGTCAATTTCCACAGGCCCGACATCACACATTCGGTCAGCAAATTGGCACGATTTAATTTGGACCACATGAAGAACATTATACAGCAGTCAAAATGTTATTTAGGTACTTAAATTGTACTAATTACAAATTGTTTTATTGTCCTATAGGGAAACAACTTGACGGATTTGTTGATGCCGACTGGGGTGGAGAAATCCTAGACCGAAAGTAGTACACTGGTTTTGTTTTCATGCTTGATGGTGCTGACATAGCTTGGGAGTCAAAGAAGCAACCAACGGTGGCATTGAGCAGTACCGAGGCAGAATACATGGCTATATCAGCATCAGCAAAAGAAACTTTTTATCTAAGAAGATTGGTTTGTGAACTTTGGAGGCAACGAGTTTGCAACATCTCATATAACTTTGAATGGTCGGACTCGAAGACGTTGACAAAGACCTGTAGAGCAAAAAGCCCGGTCTCGTTCCAAACCTCACAGATATTGTCGATGATCGAGCTGGTGGAATGCACAATCTATGCTTGGATAAAAATGGACAAGTCTACTCGTTCGGTTGCAATGACTAGGGTGCACTTGGACGCGACAGCTCAGAAGAAGGTTCTGAATTTTGTCTGAAAAAAGTAGACTTGCCTGGAAAGTGTCTCAAAATCTCAGCAGGAGATTCGCATTCTGCTTGTTTGCTGGACGACGGAAAAGTACACGCCTGGGGATCCTTCCGCGATTCACATAGAAACATGGGACTCACACTTGAAGGCAACAAGCGGCTTCCCATCGAAGTCTTACCAGGAATCGTATTCCGATATCGCATCTGGTGCAGACCATCTATTCATTCTCACATGCAATGGCAAAGTCTACACCGTGGGATGTGCAGAACAAGGTCAGCTCGGACGGGTTTCTCTCCGTTCAGCCTCTGACGAAAATCGCCGTGGAAGGACAGAACTTCTTCGTCCTGGTCCCGTCACTATCAAGGGTGGGAAACCAATTGGGGTCATGTGGGCTGCTTCATATTGCACATTCCTCAGACAATCCGGAACTTCCACTATCTGGGCAACTACAAACAATTGGGATATCCGAAGGATGTTTCGGTTATTATAAATCCCATCAACACACACTTCGAGGATGTCAAAATAATTGCCTTTGGTCAACATCACACATTGGTGCTCAAGAACGATGGTACATGCTATGCAAGGGGTCACAAAGCTACGGCCGTTTGGGGCTTGGAAGTGCCCCGGAATACTTTACAGAGCTGCAACTCATCAAAGCATTATGCGACGAAGAGATTGCAAACATTTCGCGCGGAGAAGCACAGTCATTTGCAAGCATCAGCAAAAGAAGCTGTTTATCTAAGAACATATAACTTTGAATGGTCAGACTCGAAGATGATGACAAAGACCTGGGGCGCAAAAGGCTCCCACTCGCTTCGAAACCTTACAGATATTGTCGATGTTGGAGCTGGTGGAATGCACAATCTATGCTTGGATAAAAATGGACAAGTCTAGTCGTTCGGTTGCAACGACTAGGGGGCACTTGGACGCGACAGCTCAGAAGAAGGTTTTGAGTTTTTTCTGAAAAAAGTAGACTTGCCTGGAAAGTGTCTCAAAATCTCAGCAGGAGATTCGCATCCTGCTTGTTTGCTGAACGACAGAAAAGTATACTCGAGGGGATCCTTCCGCGATTCAGATGGAAACATGGGACTCACACTTGAAGCAACAAGCGACTTCCCATCAAAGTCTTACCAGGAATCTTATCTTGCGATATCTTATTCGTTGCAGACCATCTAGACATTCTCACATGCAATGGCAAAGTCTACACCGTCGGATGGGCAGAACATGGTCAGCTCGGACGTGTTTCTCTCCGTTCAGCCTCTAGCGAAAGTCACCGTGGTAAGACAGAACTTCTTCGTCCTGGTCTCGTCACTATCAAGAGTGGGAAACCAATTGGGGCCATATGGGCTGCTTCATATTGCACATTCCTCAGACAATCCGGAGCTTCCATTATCAGGGCATTCGGGTTGAACAACTACAAACAATTGGGATATCCAAAGGATGTTTCGGTTATTATAAATCCCATCAACAAACACCTCGAGGATGTCAAAATAATTGCCGGTGGTGCTCAAGAACGATGGTACATGCTATGCAAAAGGTCGCAAAGCTACGGTCGTTTGAGGATTGAAAGTTCCCCGGAATACGTTACAGAGCTGCAACTCGTCAACGGCAACTCATCAAGCAAACAAACAAAAGACAAGAAGATCGGTCAAGCGTATGGCGGAGGACAGCATAGTATTTTCTTGGTAGCTGATGACAGTCCATCTGCTCCGATCAAAAAAGGCCCCAAGAAAAACCAGGTACTCAAATCAACAGAGACGAAAGAACAAAAACCAGTAGCAGCAGCCGTGCAGGAAAAAACCGAAACTTAAACTCTAACAAACGGAGAAGCAAAAGCTGATTCATCAAAAGCAAAGGAAAAGATTGCTGTACAAGAGGCGGCAGCACCAGTCGCAAAGAAAGGCAGAAAGAAAAAGTAGAGTACTCAGGAGAATTTATTTACTCCTGGACTTAGCTTCGACTTAATTTTCTATTTGATTGAGTATGAGCGTTGTCATAAAAAGAAAACATAAAAAGGCTAATTCACAATAATCTTTCAACACTCTCCCTCAACGCGAATTATAATTCATAAAAGTTATGTTTATATCATTTTAACAATTATACAATTCAACAAAATTGTTTATTTAACTCGTCCTAAGAGATTACAAAATTTATTACGTTTAATTGTTTGTTCTTTGTTAAGACATCTGGTATCATGTCATTTGTTGGAATGTAGTTTAAATTGATAGCACCGCTACTGTGTATTTCCCTTATATGGTGATATTTAATGTCTATGGGGCGTATTCATAGTCATTTTACACCTGGGTCTAAGTTAAACATAGCGTTACATCAATTTTCGGACGTTGGTTCTATTTTTTTAAGTTTATCATTTCAAAATATTTGAAGCTACTTGTGTAGTTTACCAAGTTAAATATCTTATAAAAATATAAAACCAACAATTTGTAATTAAAATCGGTCTGTATTCATTGAGCCAAAATTGTCTTGAACTGTAGTTAAGTTAAACCCGGGTCTATCTGCGACTATGAATATGCCCCTGTGTGTTTGCTCCTAGGTGGTGAACGGCGTTCTTCACCAGCTGTTGAGCACTGAGGTTGTCACCATTATTAATTAAAGAAACAATGTGATCAAAGTCAACTTTTTTTTTTCAACTACACATTTATTGGTGTAAACAAAAATTCTTAAATACATTAACAAAGTACTTGGAACATTTATAACAAGAAAGTTATTTTAGAGAATTAAACAAAAAAAATGTGTTCAGTTAGTAAATAGAAAATTAAGTCGAAGCTAAGTCCAGGAGTAAATAAATTCACCAGAGTACTCTCCTTTTTCTTTCTGCCTTTCTTTGCGACTGGTGCTGCCGCCTCTTGTACAGCAATCTTTTCCATTGCTTCTAATGAATCAATTTTGATGAGTTGCAGCTCTGTAACATCTTCGGGGGCATTTCCAAGCCCCAAACGGCCGTAGCTTGCGACCTTTTGCATAGCATGTACCATCGTTCTTGAGCACCACCGGCAATTAGTTTGACATCCTCGAAGTGTGTGTTGATGGGATTAATAATAACCGAACATCCTTCGGATATCCCAATTGTTTGGGATCAGGGCATTCAACCCGAATGCCCTGATAATGGAAGCTCCGGATTGTCTGAGGAATGTGCAATATGTAGCAGACCATATGGCCCCAATTGGTTTCCCACTCTTGATAGTGACGAGACCAAGACGAAGAAGTTCTGTCTTTCCACGGTGACTTTCGCCAGAGGCTGAACGGAGAGAAAGACGTCCGAGCTGACCATGTTTTGCAAATCCCACGGTGCTGACTTCGCCATTGCATGTGAGAATGACTAGATGGTCTGCACCAGATGCGAAATCGGAAGATACGATTCCTGGTAAGACTTCGATGGGAAGCCGCTTGTTACCTTTAAGTGTGAGTCCCATGTTTCCATGTGAATCGAAGGATCCCCAGGCGTATACTTTTCCGTCGTCCAGCAAACACGCAGAATGCGAATCTCCTGCTGAGATTTTGAGACACTTTCCAGGCAAGTCTACTTTTTTCAAAAAGAACTCAGAGCCTTTTTTGAGCTGTCGCGTCTAAGTGCCCCCTAGTCGTTGCAACCGAACGAGTAGACTTGTTCATTTTTATCGAAGAATAGGTTGTGCATTCCACCAGCTCGAACATCGACAATATCTGAGAGGTTTGAAGCGAGAAGGGGCCTTTTGCGCCCCAGGTCTTTGTCATCATCTCCGAGTCTGACCATTCAAAGTTATATGAAATGTTGCAAACTCGCTGCCTCCAAGCTCCCAAGCCAATCTTCTTAGATAAACAGCTTCTTTTGCTGATGCTTGCAAATGACTGTGCTGTAACGTATTCCGGGGCACTTCCAAGCCCCAAACGGCCGTAGCTTTGCGACCTTTTGCATAGCATGTACCATCGTTCTTGAGCACCAAAGTGTAATGTTGACCACTGGCAATTATTTTGACATCCTCGAAGTGTGTGTTGATGGGATTTATAATAACCGAAACATCCTTCGATATCCCAATTGTTTGTAGTTGTTCAACCCGAATGCCCTGATAATGGAAGCTACGGATTGTCTGAGGAATGTGCAATATTTAGCAGCCCATATGGCCCCAACTGGTTTCCCACCCTTGATAGTGACGAGACCAGGACGAAGAAGTTTTGTCTTTCCACGGTGACTTTCGCCAGAGGGTGAACGGAGAGAAACACGTCCGAGCTGACCATGTTCTGTACATCCCACGGTGTAGACTTTGCCATTTCATGTGAGAATGACTAGATGGTCTGCACCAGATGTGATATCGGAAGATAAGCATCCTGGTAAGACTTCGAAGGAAAGTCGCTTGTTGCCTTCAAGTGTGAGTCCCATGTTTCCATGTGAATCGCGGTAGGATCCCCAGGCGTGTACTTTTCCGTAGTCCAGCTTACAAGCAGACTGCGAATCTCCTGCTGAGATTTTGAGACACTTTCCAGGCAAGTCTACTTTTTTCAGAAAGAACTCAGAGCCTTCTTCTCAGCTGTCGCGTCCAAGTGCCATTGCAACCGGACGAGTAGACTTGTCCATTTGTATCCAAGCATAGATTGTGCATTCCACCAGCTCGATCATGGACAATATCTGTGAGGTTTGGAACGAGAGCGGGTCTTTTGCGCTCCAGGTCTTTGTCATCGTCTCCGAGTCCGACCATTCAAAGTTATGTGAGATGTTGCAAACCCGCTGCCCCCAGAGTTCAAAAACCAATCTTCTTAGATAAACAGTTTCTTTTGCTGATGCTGATATAGCCATGTATTCTGGCCCGGTACTGTTCAATGCCACCGTTGGTTGCTTCTTGGACCCCAAGCTATGTCAGCACCACCGAGCATGAAATCAAAACCAGTTTACTACTTTCGGTCTAGGGTTTCTCCACCCTAGTCAGCATCAACAAATCCGTCAAGTTGTTTCCCTATAGGATAACAAAACAATTTGTAATTAGTACAATTTAAGTACCTCAATATATGTTTGACTGCTGTATAGTGTTCATGTGGTCCGAATTAAATCGTGCCAATTTGCTGACCGAATGTGTGATGTCTGGCCTGTGGATTTGACAAGTATGTTTATGACGCGATGATGGACTGGTACTGCTGTCTGTTCGCTCGCTTACAGTTCTCATCTTGATATCCAAACTGCTGTCCAGGTACTAGCTGAGTGTGTGGTTTTGTCTGCATTCCACCATCCCAGTTTCTTGTAGAAGATTCAAAATCAACTGTTTTTGACAAACGGTGATCGGGCCAGTTTCCCCTCGCGTAATTTCAAAACTATGTAAATGATGTAAAGGACCATTATCGACGACTTTAGACTCCTTTTTAAGTTGAGTCTTTATGTGTTCAATCGATTCCTCACTACTAGCAGCCAAAATAAAATCATCGACATACACCGCAATGATTCTCAAATCATCCTCATTATCTGTCACATAAGGGCAATATTCGCTTGTACATTAGCGATATCCAATTCTCCTTAATCCTGGCATTCCAGTTTTTCGTTCCAAGCTCTCCCTGTTTGCTTCAAACCGTACAAATCTTTCTTCAACTTTAAAATTCTCCGGCTGCTCCATATACAGTGTATATTATACACGTCTTCTTGTTCACCCATTTAAATAGGCAGAGGACACGTCCATTTGGTGCAAGAAAAGCTTCTTTTCAATAGCTAGGGCTAGGATCATTCGAATAGTAGAATACTTAACCTAACTACTGGTGAGAACGTTTCTTTATAATTCATCCCAAGAACCTGGCTAAAACCTTTCGCGACCAGCCGTGCTTTAAACCTACGGAGCTCACCATGTTCGTCTTTCTTCATCGTAAAAACCCATCGACAACCTATAGGTTTGACATCTTCCCATGTGTTGTTGGATATCAGATTCTGGTATTCTTCATTGACTGCGTTCATCCACATCGAAGACTCAGGAAGCGATAAAGCTTCAGAAATGGTTTGCGGAATAATAATGTTATTTCTTGTTTTAATGCTATACAACACATTTAACTGTTTTCTTGGTCTTGCTGGCTTACCGGTTCTAATAATCTTGGGCCTACCTTTAGTATACGTTGTCGTCGGCGTTCCCTGATTATCTTCATCACTGCTTGTATTGGGCCGTTTTCGCTTTGGATATCGTCTGTCCACAATGTCTTGCTCACGTTGTACTTCTTGTTTTTGCTTTCCATCTTTCTGTGTTACCTCATTTGATCTTTTTTGTTCTAAGTTTTCAATCTGTAGTTCGATTTTGTGTCTCTGATCCGACGGCCGTTGTTCTTATTCTTCAATATTGGCCTTAGTACTACCCTCATTCTGCATCTCTTAACTTCTGTCCGTCATCTTAATTCTCTTCCAGCAAAAAAAATCCCTGAATCATCCAAACCATCTGCCATACATTCGGTTTCAATAAATAAAACATCTCTTCGAAGGTTTTGAATGAACAACAACCACTTGTGTTGGCTACCGCCAAGTATTACTATAGGCTGGAATTATTGCAATTTCATGGCTGCCACACCAATCATCAGATTCCTTTTTAGTGGTGCTTAGTCTATAGTTCCAACTTTAATTTATAAATAGTTTTTGCCGTCTTCTTCTTTTCTTGGACTCGCAAGATATGACAGCACAACCAAGCATGAAAACAAAACTTTTACTTTTTTTCGTTTAATTCTCTAAAAAAAACTTTTTTTTTATGAATGTTCCAAGTACTTTGTTATTATATATAAGAATTTTTGTTCACACCATTAAATGTGTAGTTGAAAAAAAAAAAAAAAAAAAAAAACGTTGACTTGGATCACATTGTTTTTTTCTTTAATTAATAATGGTGACAACCTCAGTGCTCAACAGCTGGTGAAGAACCCCGTTCACCACTCACGGAGCAAACATAGACATTGAATATCACCATATAAGGGAAATACACAGCAGCGGTGCTATCAATTAAAACTTTAATTTAATTTGTTTAAAGTTCTAGTAGAGGTAATTTTGAAAATATGAGTTCGTCTCATTATCAAATTGAGAAGTTGGACGACCACAAATATGATGGGTGGTGCGTTCAAATGAAAAGTGTACTTATCATTTCCAATCTATGGTCGTTCGTCGATGGTTGGTAGTAATGTGCAACGGCGTATACAGGGGAGGGGGCTCACGGGGTCACCCCCCCCCCTCGAGAACTCAAAATAATTTTGTTATCTCATAACCACATAGAAAAAAAAAACAAGTTGGTTACCTAGAAAGCTAATAGGATTTTCGATTGGTAAATTTAGAATTCAATAGAGAATTATAATGTTGGTAACTTAAAATTCAATAAGAAATTTAATTTTCATGGCAATGGAATAGGTACCTACGACATTTTGTATTCAATCGATGATACTTTTTTTTCCTCGTACTTCAAATTTATCATTACATCAAACTTCTCATATGATAATACATTCAAATCTTAAAATATATGCATAGGCTAGATTCCGATTTGAGATGACATCCAAAACCTGTTAAATCAAACAGAAATCAAAGTACGGAGTTGTTTCCAAATTTTAATTCAGTAAAGTTAAAACTAATAGGATTTTGAAAAAAAGAACATTTTATATTTCTGAAACTAAAATCTTTAAACACATTTTAGACCACATATAGCGATTGTTTGTAAAAGGAAACAAATATCTACAATTCTACATAAATAAGGTGAAAACTTTCTATTTTTAGTTATTCTAACCAAATAATGTTTGTTAACGCAAAAAAGACAAATATATAAAACTATGATGAAAACCTATTATGAAATGATTTTGTTGCACTTATTCAACATTTATAATCGAACATTAATATTTTTGATTGCGGTGTGGATTATTTTTACAAAGTAACCTTTGGGCAAATTCATAAATGCAAAGCTTGCGCAAATAATGCTAAGCAAATAGTTCCTAAATGCAAACATTAAAATCCCTGCAAAGCAGATTGTCCCAAAACGCAGTCGACTTTTTTACTTGCGCAAATGTTAAGCATTTGAGCAAATGTAAACTAAAAAATGTCTTGCGCACTTCACTTGCATTTGAATTTGTTTGGCGATAGTTGTGTCTGGAATTTTGGTACACTTAATTTATTTGTTTTTTGATGAAGTTATTTATATTTACTAAAAGACAAAAAATAACTATTTTATGACTAATTTAAAAAGTATAAAAAACTGAAAACTGAAGGCTAAAACAGTCCTTAATTTTCTTTTACAAAAGAAGAAATGCTTCGTAAATTGAGCAACTTTCTTCTTACATATAAAACAAAGGAATGGAGAAATTGGAGGAGGTGCAACAAGATGGGAGTACCTACTATGACTTGTTTGTTTCATGAAGTGTAAATATGGAACAAAGCAACATCAACTCAGTAAAATCTTTAATAATTTTCATTCAAGCAAAAATCAACAAACAACGCAAATGACCGTTCCGAAACGTCATATACATGCTATGCAAACATGCTTTTAACATTTCAATTTGCTTTTTACAAATGCTTTGCATGTATTTTGCTGTGCAAATGTTGCGGTTAGGAATTTGGCCTATGAAGCGCATAATGCAAAAGCATATAGCTTTGCCCGTCTGGAAAAATGCCCAGTCTAGTTTCGACAAGGCACTAGTCAGTTTTCTTTAGGGGAAAAATAGACGAGAAAAACTTGTCAAATATACGTCAAGCCCTCTCAAGTTTTCAGTAAGTAAAATTTAAACGAGGAAAATGTTTCATACTCTCGTGAGGTTCATGCTAGTAAGAACTTGTTGGACGTTTTCGGCATCCTATCATACTAAGCACTATCGTTATTGATACATATGCAAAATTACAACTAAACAAATTGAATCGATGAATCAAAAAATACAAATTTTAACTTTTATTATAATTGATCAGTTTGCTTTCAAAAAAAAAGTTTAAAATTTCACGCTCTGGCAAATCCTATCAAGATAATCATATAGGTATTTACTTTCGAATCTCTCCTGAAAGAAGGAAATTATGAATTTGGATTGAAATCGATTCGTCGCGACTTCTGAAACTTTTTTTAGGTTCAAGATTTCCGATATTTTTGATTTAAAGGAGTTATATGCTGCCAGTTTGTATTGAAAGCTTTATTAAAAACTGCTCCTGCAATTGGTTTTCGCACACTTTCATTGAAAAAATTCTTTGAAAATGTCTGCGTTAGTTTGCATCAACCTATTAATTGCCTTCAATTCCTTTTTTTCAACCCCAAAGCCGTACCAAAGCAAAAACAAAACCTTTCATACTTTAGTTTTTATATTAGCCTCGTACTCATATGTTGTTTATAAATTGTATGAACAAAATACGCTTTTATGTATATACTTAATTCGTATAAATAGTATGATAAGAATATCTGTAAACAAAAAACCAAAATTTGTGTATTGTATATAGAAAGAAAAAAAAACATTTATTTAATGCATTTCTAATTAGTTATTACATTGAACACACATACTTTTGAACTTTTCATTAAAATTAATCAAAAATTATAATTTACAGTCTTAAACTTAATTTACTTGGATGAATCAAGTGGTTCATATCCGGTTGCTTTTGTGGTGAGATGTAGTTTAGACTAAGCGCATTTTTGTACACGATGCTAAATCAAATAATATCATAATAAAAGAGTATTTTACAAAAATGCCCAGTATCATACTAAATTTGCTTTAATATCATATTAAATTCATAAAATAATGCGCTATTATTTTTGTTATTGAGGTTTTATTTTTGATCTGAGTTATTTTTTTAACGGATCACAACCGATACTAAAATACTCTTTTTTTTAATGTTTTTAGCTAAAATATGAACAAATCTAGTTTTTATTGGTCCGGGGCTAGAGTGGTTTTTCTGACGAGGCAAAAGGGTTCATAATCGACAAGGCCCTAGTTTTGGCCGTTAATCAGCCATGCTAGGGCCTTGCCAGAATCTATTTAAAATTCTCTAGTGCCATGTCGAAAACTAGAATGTTTTTCTGCGTGGGTGGTAAAGGCAATTTTTTGGAACTCCTTGCGGTGAACCGTTTGACCAGTCGGATGGAATCTTTGACGAGAACATCACAACGTTCACAGAATACAACAACTTTATCCATTATTTTTATCAGAAAGCGTTATTGGTAAGAAAGATTAAAAAATTAGGTATATTTGATGTATGTACATTATACTGGACCTTATGTACCTAAAAAAAAAAAAGAAACACTCTTCTCCCATCAAGTTTCTAAATTGTTAAAAAAAAACCCTAACTTTTTCAGATTTCTTCCACTCCCACTTAGTCACTCTGTTTCA
This sequence comes from Melangyna quadrimaculata, assembly GCA_949320155.1. Taxonomy (NCBI): domain Eukaryota; kingdom Metazoa; phylum Arthropoda; class Insecta; order Diptera; family Syrphidae; genus Melangyna; species Melangyna quadrimaculata. Next base: position 26,813,779 of record OX439486.1, read on the forward strand.
ATTAAAGATTGGCATATATCAAAATTCATTCAGCCTTAATACGACTAAAATGTTCAAATTATTATTTTTTTTTTCTGTCACTGGATAGTTTAAACCTCTAAAAATTAACATTACTTATTTACTTAGGTCCTCGGACCTATTACGTCCGTGATGTTTCCCTTACGGGACATAGGGCCTCCACTACACCTACGCGCCATCGTGTACGATTTCTTGAAATATATTTCAGCTCTCTCCAACTTTTTCCCAGTCGTGCCGATTCCTGTTCGACCGTTCTTCGCCATGTACTTCTAGGCCGGCCCACTTGTCTTCCCTCCTGTGTGAGCGGGTTTCACTGCATTGCTTGAGATGCAATGCACCGATCGCCTTTTTGAAGCGTCTGCCACTTTCTTCTTCGTATAATAGAGTCTATGGGCTCCTGACCCGTTCTCGCATGAAGTTCGGCATTGGAGATACGGTTGGGCCAGAAAATCCTCAAGATGTTTCGTAGACATCTATTAACGAAGGTTTGCAGCTTTCTAGTGACAGTGTCAGTGACTTTCCAAGTGCTGCAGCCGTAAAGCAGAATGAATTCAACATTGGAGCGGAACAGTCGTAGCTTGATCTTTAAGCTAAAAGAGTTGTTTCTCCATATTTTGGACAGCATTCCGAACGCAGCCTTTGCTTTTCTGATTCGGCTGTTTACGTCCAGTTCAGTTCCGCCACCCGTAGAGACAATACTACCAAGATATTGGAAATCCCCTACCATCTATACCGGTTGTCCAGAAATATTAACTTGGATTGATGAGGAAGTTCCAAGGCTGATCCTTTTAGTTTTTGCCGAGTTGATCTAAAGCCCTACGATTTCTGCTTCTCTCTCCACCCTTGTTGTCATTTGATGGAGATCCATGATCCTATGAGAGAGTAAGCATACGTCGTCCGCGTAGTCCAGATGTTTGAGGTGAGATTGCAGAGTCCACTGAATTCCTCCATTTCCATTTGACAAAGCTGCGTGCAGTACGTCACTTATCACCAACAGGAACAGTATTGGTGACAGTATACAACCTTGCCTAACTCCACTTTGGATTTCAAACTCCTCTGACAGCCTACCTTTGTGCAAAACGTGACACTTGGATCCATCATATGTAGCCTTGATAATAGCAATCAATTTATCTGGGATGCCCCTCCTGCGCAAGCAAGCCAAATAAATTCTCTATTGACACTGTCGAACGCCTTTTCAAAATCGATGAACAGCAGGTGAAGTGGTGATCGATATTCAACGCACTGTTCGATGATGATCCGCAAGGTGTTGATGTGATCCACACAGGAAGATCCAGTGCGGAAACCTGCTTGTTCGGCGTCGAGTGTGTCTTCGAGGTGGTCTTTAATTCGGTCCAATACTATCTTTGCTATTATCTTGGCTACTGCAGGCAGAACGCATATTCCTCTCCAGTTTTCGCACTGTGTGAGATCTCCTTTCTTTGGGAGCTTGACAATCATTCCTTTTTTCCACTCTTTAGGAAAGCTCTCTGTTTCCCAAGCTCTCTTAATAAGTGGGTGCAGTAGCTCGCTCGATGTCTTTGGGCTGCTCCTAAGAGCTCTGCAGGAATACCGTCAAGTCCAACCGCTTTGTTGTTCTTCAGTGCTTTGATGGCGGTGATAGTTTCTTCTTTACTGAGGGGTACGGTGCGTATTCGGGAAATTGTTACTTCGGGTAGCTCAGTGGGAATAGGGTTCACTTCACTGGCGAAAACGCGGTTTAAAACCGCAGTAACGTGTTCCCTCCACCTTATGAGCTGGTCCTCATCCGAAATTAGCAGGGATCCGTTTGTGTCTTTAACCAGGTGTTGTTTAGAGCTCTGGACACTAGTGAGCTCTTTGGTAATTCTGTAGACGGTCCTACTGTCACACCTGCTAGCGGCTTCTTCTGCTTCTGTAGCCAATGCGTTGATGTAGTTACGCTTATCACGTCGCACACTACGGTGAACTTCCCTCATCTTTATGCGGTACGTAGACTCAAGCTCATTTCTCCCTGCTGCTGGGGTAGCTGCGATGCGAGCTTTAAATTAACATGGAAACTATTTATATTTGAGGAATTGTATTTTAACATACATTTAATTTAAATTGTGAATTTCTATTTTTGTTCTTTCTTCAAATTCATAGAACAAAAATAGAAATTCACTATTTAATATATATGTCTGTTAAAATAGAATTTCTCACATATAATTAGTTTCCATCATGTTAATTTTTAGAGGTTTAAACTATCCAGTGACAGTAAAAAAAAATAATAACTATTGATTTCATTTTCAGTAGTGAACTTAACTTATAAATTCCAGAAACAGGAAACAGTAAAGTATCGTTATAATATTTATTTTACTAGCGGTTTTGAACAAACACAAATCATATTAAAAATGCATTTTTTAAATAAAATGATTATTTATTTATTAAAATTATTATTTTTTAACGATAGTAAAGGGTTCCAAGTATGTGCACCAGCTCAAATGTCTAATTTTGACCACACCATTAATGCAAAAATTTCGCGGTTCACTTAATACATTACATTACCTCTTATGCTGAAACTATCAGACCGGTATAAATTGGGTATCGATATTTAATTTTCTAATGCCCTAGAATACTTGAGTCTACATTTGTATTGGAGTTGGACCAATTTGTATCTGTCAGTTTTTCGTCTTTCTTGTGAAGAATTTTATAACAAACTAATTTTTTCTTGATGTTTTTTTTTCTAAGATTCAAAGTTATATAGTAAAATAACAAAAAAAAAAACAGAGAGCGAATTATGCACTTTTCTGCACGTTTTGATTTTTCCTAGACACATCACACCTTTTTGAGCGGGAGCAACCTCATATTCTCATTGTTTATAATATTTGTGATCAAAGCTTTTAAAATGGATTTCAATAAGGTGCGTTCGTAAAATCTTCACCTATTTTCGTGCAAATTTGTTTGAATTTTTCTTATTTCGAAATAAATGTAATAATATGTATATGAAATGAATGTAGTATTACATTCGTAGTCTTCTATTTTAAGCCGAAAAATTAAATGAGTTAAGTTAAGGTAATCCTTTTCCAGTATATGAACTATTTTAATTTATTTTAACTTATTTTTAACATAAGTTATGTATTATAGTATAGTTAATTAATGACTTTTTCCCTTTTCTCTTATATAACCACGTAGTAGCCCGTAAAGTAATAGTGGTAAGTGCGTTCGTTTGTCACGCTGGAGGTCTGGGTACTGTTCCCAGCCTCGTCCACCAAAAAACAAAAGTTTTTTTTCAGGGCTACCTCCTCTTGCGAGGAATTGACAAATCCTTCTAGAGTATCACTTGTCACGAATAAGTGCTTCTCGTCTGGCCGTTCGGATTCGGCATAAAATTGTAGGTCCCTTCCATTCCTGTCGACAGACGCACACAGGAATGGTTGCGAGTTGTTAGTCACTAGGCCCTGGTTCTTCACGAGCCGTTGTGCCACCCAATTTATTTAATTTATTCATATTTATATAACCACCGTATAATATAAAACAAAAATATAGGACACTTGACTTTTTATAAATATTAGTTCGTTATTTTTTTGGGCTGTAATGTTGAGATCGATTAAAATTATGCCAAAATAAAACAGAATGGTCAAAAAATTTTAACTGCATGCTTAAGACAATGATCTTTTCGTTCAAGTATGGTCAAATGAAGACATTATATGCATGTAATCCAAATATAAATAATTTTAAGAAATGACATGAAAGATATGGCCACCTTAACGCAAAAGCATGAGTAATGTTTTCAGTAGTAAGATGGTCAATGGGTTCTCGTCAGGTAATATCCCAGAAAACTTCACAAGTTAAAAGGATAATGGGCAAATTTGTATGAAATCTGGTCGTTAGACCAACACTAATGAAATTGGTATCAAATGAAAGGTGATGTTGAGCTTCCTACATAAGTGCAATATTTTCAAAATCGTAGATGGGAATCCCGAGATATTTGAGCTTGAAGTTGTCGATTGCAAACACCATATTTCAGTTTTTTTTTTCGAATTAACTGTTCATAACTTTTCACAAAAAAGACGTAGGAATGCCAAATAAAAGGTAGTTGTCTCATCTTTCAAATATTAGTAAAGTTATTAAGCTACGTTTTATACACTTTGAGATATTAAGTTTTTAATTCTTGAATAAAAACTTTTTCAGCACTGACTTTATGCACCCATATCTTAAACAATTCAGTGGTGACGTATACTTTTTTAGCACCATCAAAATGTTGTTTTTGAAACCTTTAATAAAATATATGTAATTAAGTGTTTGTTGTGAGTCAAGGGTATCACGGGGATATAACTTTGGAGTTGGAAAACGGGCCTAGGCATGCTTGCTCTAGCTCGGCTAAGCTCGACGGATTGGGGCGGTTCTTGCCCTTTTCCAAAACTCCCCCCACTCAGCAAACAAAATTAAAAGATGCCTGTGTTAAAGGATAGGAAAAGGATAAGTGGAGAAGGTATCGAAATGGGAAACTGGAAGATAAAAGAAATAAGGAAATGCACAAACCCAGCTACCTATGCCACTGCATTAGTAAAAGGGTGGAGTCTTCATAAGATCTTTGGTGAAATCAAAAAAAATTATTAGTATACTAAAACTAATTTAAAACTAAACCCTACTATCTAAAATTTATATCAACAGATATAATTTTTTAATTAAAGATATGATATCTTAAGGATATAATATCAAAAAAACTCATGGTTTGATTCGAGCTGTAAAGAGGTTATTAGGGTTTGAGAAGTAAGCTTCCGAAGTTATAAAGCCAACCCTACTGAGGAAAACCGGAAAAAGTTTCAACAAGCTAGAAAGACCTGTAACGTTCATATTCGACGAACCAAATTTTTACATGATCAAAAATTGCGGCAAAAAATTCTACAATTTCCCAAAGGAATACAAATTTTTGGTCATTTGTAAAAAACATACGAAACACCACCTCGTCCTCGGTTCCAACGCTCGTCTTCAACGATACTCCTTTTGTCAGCTCAATCGATAAAGCCAATTTGCTTGTAGCACAATTTGCTGTTAATTCGTCGCTGCCTGAAAGTGTTATGACTCCTCCTTTACTTGAGAGCGCAAATGATTCTATGGGACAAATCTTCTTCCGCACTCGTGCAGTTGCCAAAGTTCTGAAAGATCTCGATATACACAAATCCGCTGGCCCGGATAGTTCTGAAGAGGTGTTCTTCAACGCTGGCATAACCACTGCGTAAGCTTTTCCATCTTTTTTTTTGTCCAGCCTGTCCCAAAAAAAGGCGTGTCTTCTTCCCCCTCTAACTATCGACCAATTGCGCTTACGTCCCTTCTTTCTAAGGTCATGGAAACGCTGATTAACTTCCAGCTCAAGAAATATCTCGAAGAACGAACGCTTCTTAATGACCGGCAGTACGGCTTTCGTAGGTCCACTGGTGATCTGATGGTATATCTCACCGAACAGTGGCACAAATCTTTACATCGTTTTGGAGAAAGTGAGATTATTGCGCTTGATATTTCTAAAGCATTTGATAGAGTTTGGCATCAAGCTCTCTTATCGAAAATGCGTGCATTTGGTATCGATGAATCTCTTCTTCGTTGGATTAGAAATTACCTTTCGGACCGTTCAATACAAGTTGTATTGGATGGTTTCAAGTCTGAAATTCACAAAATAAATGCTGGTGTGCCCCAGGGCTCCGTTCTGTCTCCGACTCTCTTCCTTATGTTCATAAACGATCTTTTATCTGAAACTTCTAATCCATTAAATTGTTTCGCTGACGACAGTACCCTCAGCTTTTCATATTCGTTCTTAGATTTACATCCATGTCCTTCGGATATGGAACTTGAACGGCAGCTTATGATAAGCTCAGTAAATTCTGATCTCGACAGCATTGTCCAATGGGGAATAAAAAATCGTGTAGAATTTAATGCTTCAAAAACTCAATGCTGTCTACTGTCGTTAAAACGAAACCCACCCCCCCATGCCACTATCCATGAGTGGCACGTGCATTGAGGAAACCGAAAAGCTTTCAGTCCTCGGTATGTGTGTCACAGACCACCTTTTATGGAACGACCACATATTCGACATCGCCAAAAATGCTGCTAAGTGTTTAGGTTTTCTCCGTCGATGCAAGAAATTTTTCTTCCCTTCTGATCTGGCTGTGATCTACAAAGCCTTTATTCGTCCAAAACTTGAGTATAACTCTCACATTTGGGCAGGTGCTCCAATAACCCACTTGAGTTTATTGGATAGAATTAAAAAGAGAGCTCTTAAAATGATAGGTGAAAGAACTATAACGGAAACATTCTCATCTCTTGAGCACCGTCGAAATGTTTCATGTCTTTAGTTATTTTCAAGTTATTTCCATAAACAATGCTCTAGTGAAATAGCCAGTTGCATTCCTCCCCTTAAACAATTCAACCGTAATACTCGCGCTTCTAGGAATGCCCATCAGTTTACCCTTGAGCCCAATTTCGGACGTACTGTTAAGTACAGAGATTCTTTCTTTAGTCGCACTACTCGAATGTGGAATGCTCTACCCAGCTCAATTTTCCCCTCCCATTGTGATCTACAGACGTTCAAAACCAATGTGCATCGGTATCTCCTTTTAAATCCCCTCCAATCTACCTAATCGCTCGTGCTATGTATATCATCTTAAGGGTAGTCACAACCCCTTTTGCACGCGCTTAATATATAAAAAAAAAAAAAAAAAAAAAAAAACAAACCTAACTAAACTAATGCAAAAAAAATTAAAAAAAAAATTTTTTCTTTTTCACCCCACTGTCTCACCAATACAGTGGTTCGCCGAGTTCTCTCAAAGTCCTTGCCTGATATTGTTGGCAAAAGTTTGGCCTGCCCACCCTTGTATCGAAGATACAACCGTTGCTATCTTCTTGGCCAATATGTTTATGAAGATGGCCCCTAAACGTAAACCCCCAGTCACAAATCATGTCATTGTCTAGGTTAGGTCTAGTTGAGGTAAGTGTTGATCATAAAGACACGTAGGGTCCGTGAGGAAAGTTATGTAGGTAAGTATCGTTGGTATTAGGTCAGAAAAGTGTAATTGTATAGTTATGGAAGTATGGATACGTCAGGTAAGTATGATGTAAGTAAAAAAAAAAAAGGTAAGAGTAGTAAGCATAGTAAGTATCGTCAGTGTTTGTTAATATAACGTAAGAATACTCAGTCCAGCCATCTGTAAGGTAAGTTTAGTCCGAGCCAAGTCATTGTCCAAGTTTTTGTTAATGTAAAATAAGTATGGTCCGTGTCAAGTCATTGTCCAACCGTTTGTTAGAGTCGGGTAAGTATAGTCAATATCATAAATAAACGATCCTTCACACACTTCTTATATAAATCTTAGCACTCCATTATAAGTTCAATTCGTTGATCTACTAAGAATTCCATATGATTTAGAACACGAATTCTGTTCTTTTATCTTTAAATTTATTCACATATAAAATTCATAAAAAAAAAATAACCTAAACTACAGTTGCAAATTTACTATAAAATTAAGAAAAGAAAATCAATAAAGAAAATTAATAAAAAAATTCATTCAAAATTATCGTTATTTTGTTTATATAAAAAAAAATTTAATCGCGTATGTTAAATTATATGCATTTTTGCCTCCAATTTCGACACAATACAAGCAAAGATACCTGAAGTACCGGAGTGTCGGCACTTCCTGCCCTTAATCAGTTTCGAGATTTATATGGATTTGTAGCTGTTACAAAATAATACAAAAATCAAAGAATTTAATAAACAAAAGACTTACTTTTTTTCACGTATTCCCTCGTTGTCCTGCCGGCAGTACGTTTCAGGGAGCGTAGAAAAATCACAATAATGATGGCTTCAATTTGACAGCTCTATTAATATTGTTTTTGCTTAAATCCCATATATCACTCTATTTATAAGGTATGGGGCACACAACCACTCTTCACTTCACCTTTCTTTTCTTTAACTTCACCTTTCTTTCTTTTTTCTTACTTCTCTTTTTTCTTTTCTTTTTTTTTTATTTTTCTTCTATGTTTCACTTGGGTCTACTTTACACTTTCTTCATTCATTAATTTTCCTTTTTCTTTTCTTTTACAAAACTAATTTAAAATCCAAGAGAAATACACGTTTAAATAGAACAATTTATCAACAAAAAAAAATTAATAAAAAAACTATTTTCCAGAAGGAACTCAACAAAAAAAATGTTTGTACAAGCACCTCACAACACCCTATCTTTTTTGCCTATCTTTCTTTGCTGCCGTCGGCGTCGTGGGTAGAATCTCGTTCCCTGTCTAGTCCCTAAGTCCAACTCCTGACCCCGGGCCAAATCCAACTCCTGGTTGTCACCCCTAACGTCTCAGTTGAAGATACAGCCCAAAACGGAGGAGCAGAGGCTTGGTAGATATATATACATATATATACGTATGAATATGCAAGATTGCCTTTGGGTGGTATGTGCCTACCAATTGAACCTGGGAATAAGGTGGGAACCACATAACTATTTGTTTTAAATCGTTTGTAATTTTATAAATCATACCTCTGCTTTTTAAAAGAAACAAAAGAAAAACGGGGTACCAAAGTATCCTACAGGAGTTACAATCCTCCCCGTGCTGTTACAGTGTCACCTTGTTCTGACCTTCGTCTTCCTTTGTCTAATGCAAAATTTTGAATTTATTTCCTAAGATATTACTTATTTATTTGAAATGTTTTACCTTTATTTTAAGTTTGTTTATTGGCTTATTTTAATTTGCTTAGTTGCAAATAAATGGATTTTGTTTAAAATCCTTTAAAATCGGCTGCCGTTTGAAAGCAGAAATCTCCCTTTACTTTTCTAGGGCAGTTAGATTTTTTTTTTTTTTTTGCTCTAGGAATCACCTTGTGACGACACTATATATGACACAGCTGATCTTCAGTCTATTGCTTTCAAAGAAATGTCAGTTCCGCTCATTTCATAATCGGTCGTTGCCATATCGCCTATATTCGAAGTCAAAAAAAAATGTTGTCAACATATTGGTGTGCAGACTGGAATTAAGTGTTTTTACTTCCCCAGTCAGCAATACCTGTCCTAAGAATACTTATTCGTATTTATGTTTAAGTATTGGTACATTTTTCTGTACATACATTTGTGTGGGTGAATATTTAGCTTACAACTAATATTGCACTGCTGAATAAATATCATTTGATCTAACTAAATGAAACTAATATAATAATAGATAATTAAAGTGTGTGATATAACCAATATTAATTAAATAATATTTTTGAGCGACGAGAAAACGGATAACAATTAAATAAATAACAAATTGAGTCGACACCTTAACTGATTTCACAATATTTACTTTAACACATAAAACAATAACAAAATTATTAGACGCGTTAAAGGAGTACCTTGAATGCATTTCAGAATGTAGTCATTCCATCATCAGCATCACGACTAAATCCAAAAGCAGCAAATGTTGTGTTTTGTTGTTGTTATTAATATTGCATATTATAATCATTATATAAGAGAGAACAAATGCGATTCAATATTTCCGTTGTCTAAATTCATCGCATGTGGGTCTCTCTGTATATAAAAACTTTCATATGCATCAAGTTTACGGTCATCTAGCACCTCTTTCACCAAACAAACGATTTGGATGTCAAGGCACATATGATTTTCGTTGAGAGCGTGTGCCGCCAGTGCTGATCTGTAATCTTGATTAGTGCGAATGTATGTTTGATGTTCTTTAAATCGCGTAAGGAGATTTCTCTTTGTTTGGCCGTAATACACACTTTCACATTCACTACATTTTATTGCATATATACCCGATTTATTCAAATTATTAGTTTTGTCTTTAGTCAAACCTAATAAATTTGACATCTTATTTTGATTTGTGTGTACAATATCCATGCCGTATTCACGAAATTTCGTTTTCAGTTTGTTCGTTACAACAGGTGTATAACATATCGCGACACGAATGTTTTTATCGTCATATTTTCGGGATTGTACATATAGTGTAGACAAATCATTTCTTTTTATTTTTTCTGTATGTTTTTTAATTAAATGATCCACCAAATCTTCACTATAACCATTAATTTTTGCAATATATTTTATAGTTCTACACTCTTTCATGTAGTTCATTACTGAAAGGTTTAAACTACACAACCTATGTACCATGGAGTGGAAAGCAGCGTGTTTGTGTTGTATACAACAAATTTAATCACTCGTTATTGTTCTAAAAGTACTCGTGTGTTTTCGGTAAATAGCTATTTCGAGTTTTTGGTTCACTCTTTTTAATTCTAAATCCAGAAAAGGTAATTTTCCTTCATTTTCAAGTTCATAAGTGAATTTAATAGAGTCATATCGACTGTTCAAAGTATGCAACACTTTTTCTACTTCCGTTTTTCCATTTTCCACAACTGCAAACACATCATCTACATATCTATACCATACTTTAGGTAATAATTGTTGTTCGTTTAGCTTTAGTTCAAAGTTAGACATAAACAATTCACTGATTAATGGGCTAAGCGGATTACCCATGTTTGTGCCTTTATCAACTAAATAGTATAAATCACGGAATTGGAAAAAACTATGTTTCATACAAGTATTCGCTGTACGGATATATAAACTTTGTTTGTTTGCAGGTAAATCAACAGATTCTAAGAATTTTTCAAATTGTTTTAGTGCAATATCAACGGGAATACTTGCAAATAAGGAACAAACATCAAATGATACCATACACTGGTTTTCTTTGAACTCAATATTTTCAATTTTGTGGGCCAAATCGTAAGAATTTTTAACGGACATACTCACAATAGGCGGCAATTTCTTTAACTCACTTACTAACCACTTTGCAATTTTATAACAAGGTGTTATATATATTTTGCCAAAAATTTTGCCCGATTTTATAGTCAATCAATCTGATGAAGTTTTTAGTGAAGAAGAATTAGCCCTTCTTAACAAAGGTTTAAAATATACCCCGACCTCTAAATAACCGCAAATTATACCGGCTATAATGGATATTGAAACCGTTTTAAAAACAAAAATGAATTTAGTGAAAAATGATGTTAGAACAAAAGTATCAAAAGTTTTAAGAAAAGCTCCTACAAAATCGAAATGTGTGTAACGAGTTTAATACAATAAAAGAATTACGTAGTAAAAATTGTGTATATGTAAAAGCGGATAAAGGAAACAAAGTTGTAATTATAAACAAGAACGATTATGATCAAAGGTTGAAAAATTTAATCGATGAGTGTAATTATAAACCAATTAAAAAATCGCCCCTTCCAAAAATGATAAGAGAAAGTGATGAGTTAAAGAAGGAAATAACTAAAGTTTTCGGTCAACGGTTAAATCGTGTACTTAAAGTTTCAAATCCAGTCGTTGCTAAATTATACGGTTTACCTAAAATACACAAGGTGGAAAATAAAATGAGACCTATTGTTTCTAACATTAACACACCTTGTTATAAAATTGCAAAGTGGTTAGTAAGTGAGTTAAAGAAATTGCCGCCTATTGTGAGTATGTCCGTTAAAAATTCTTACGATTTGGCCCAAAAAATTGAAAATATTGAGTTCAAAGAAAACCAGTGTATGGTATCATTTGATGTTTGTTCCTTATTTGCAAGTATTCCCGTTGATATTGCACTAAAACAATTTGAAAAATTCTTAGAATCTGTTGATTTACCTGCAAACAAAAAAAGTTTATATATCCGTACAGCGAATACTTGTATGAAACATAGTTTTTTTCCAATTCCGTGATTTATACTATTTAGTTGATAAAGGCACAAACATGGGTAATCCGCTTAGCCCATTAATCAGTGAATTGTTTATGTCTAACTTTGAACTAAAGCTAAACGAAGAACAATTATTACCTAAAGTATGGTATAGATATGTAGATGATGTGTTTGCAGTTGTGGAAAATGGAAAAACGGAAGTAGAAAAAGTGTTGCATACTTTGAACAGTCAATATGACTCTATTAAATTCACTTATGAACTTGAAAATGAAGGAAAATTACCTTTTCTGGATTTAGAATTAAAAAGAGTGAACCAAAAACTTGAAATAGCTATTTACCGAAAACCCACGAGTACTTTTAGAACAATAACGAGTGATTCAAATTGTTGTATACAACACAAACACGCTGCTTTCCACTCCATGGTACATAGGTTGTGTAGTTTAAACCTTTCAGTAATGAACTACATGAAAGAGTGTAGAACTATAAAATATATTGCAAAAATTAATGGTTATAGTGAAGATTTGGTGGATCATTTAATTAAAAAACATACAGAAAAAATAAAAAGAAATGATTTGTCTACACTATATGTACAATCCCGAAAATATGACGATAAAAACATTCGTGTCGCGATATGTTATACACCTGTTGTAACGAACAAACTGAAAACGAAATTTCGTGAATACGGCATGGATATTGTACACACAAATCAAAATAAGATGTCAAATTTATTAGGTTCGACTAAAGACAAAACTAATAATTTGAATAAATCGGGTATATATGCAATAAAATGTAGTGAATGTGAAAGTGTTTATTACGGCCAAACAAAGAGAAATCTCCTTACGCGATTTAAAGAACATCAAACATACATTCGCACTAATCAAGGTTACAGATCAGCACTGGCGGCACACGCTCTCAACGAAAATCATATGTGCCTTGACATCCAAAACGTTTGTTTGGTGAAAGAGGTGCAAGATGACCGTAAACTTGATGCATATGAAAGTTTTTATATACAGAGAGACCCACATGCGATGAATTTAGACAACGGAAATATTGAATCGCATTTGTTCTCTCTTATATAATGATTATAATATGCAATATTAATAACAACAACAAAACACAACATTTGCTGCTTTTGGATTTAGTCGTGATGCTGATGATGGAATAACTACATTCTGAAATGCATTCAAGGTACTCCTTTAACGCGTCTAATAATTTTGTTATTGTTTTGTGTGTTAAAGTAAATATTGTGAAATCAGTTAAGGTGTCGACTCAATTTGTTATTTATTTAATTAACCAATATTAAACATAATCATAACTAAAGTACCTAATACTAAATGATTGCACTAAATCCCTAAATCTGTACTTTTTTATTACAACATGTACCTCAGCTTGATTACATACTACCCTGTAAACAAACATCGGCCATCTTTGCAATTCAGCAATTCATGTTGCCGATAACCTGTCATGTCTGTTTGACAGATACCTCTTGTTAATATTAAAATTTCCTTAACGTGCTCGTGTGTATATCTTTACTTTTGTTTGATTCTGTTTAAATAAACCCAATTACAAATTTGTATCTTTTTTTTCTTTCAGGTCCATCCACCCATTCACTCAACAACAACCAGGACTATTCCCTTGCTGAGATAAGTGGATTCTACTGCCAGATACTGTTCCTGAATTAACCTTTTTTTAAAAGGGTAGTTTCAGAGACAGAATCTGGCAACGCCTATCAACCCCTCCAATCTTATCATCTTTGTTATTTGTTGTTTCTCTATTTTTTCGATTTGGTATGTTTGATTAGATTTGGCTATGTTAAGTTCTAAGTGTGTAGTTGTCTCTTTCTATTTAGTATATGTTTGATTGCGGTGTCGTATAATGGATTTGTTTTGAATAGGAGTTTATCATTAAGTATGTTATCTTCTTCGTTTTTATGTGATTTATAAATTTCATTGCAGATTTATGACGTATCAAGAAAGGGAAGATGACAATTTTAAACGATCTAAAATGTGCATTAAGATCTGAAAATACAACCATATTCAATTACAAACAGCCCGATGATTGATTATAACTTCCGAAACGCGTTGCCAAAATAAAAATCTAAATTAGTTGTGAAAAAATTTTAAAAACAAGTTTTTAAATAATAAAAAGAAAATTTTATAGTTTAAAATATTTAATTGATTTCATTGTTTTAACGAATTTTACATTTTCATATTAACACACAACTGGAGACGTCATAACCAATATGAACTTTACACCCGAACAAGCCAATATCGTCTTTAAATACAAGAACACCAAACTGAAAATCTCAAAAACTACATTGAATATAAAATTCAACAAAAAATGCCTTAAAATCAACATCATCCCTAAGTACGCCCTGGTCAACATTAAAAATACCTCCATAGCCGCCATTAAAACCCGACACACAGCACAAATCATGTGGATCAAAGAAGAAATAAAACAACTATACGCCAAAAAACTGAAATTAAATCATGAAATGTACCAGCTCCACCTACTCACACACAACAACATACATCCCGTAGCCGTCACCCTCATCATAGAAAAAAGAAACCAGCAAATACAATCCATTATGCATAAAATATCTAAAAAGCAACAGTTAAAAATACAAAAGCTATCTAAGAAACAAAATCCAACAACACTACCTGATTGTACACACAAATTCTACCCAAGATTAGTCAATAAAACTCAAATTCAACTAACAGAAGATGAAACAAACTTATTTAATAAAGGATTAAAATTCAATTTACCTAAAGACAACAAAAATGACATTATTCGTGAAATCACTAAAGCAGAGGCCGTCATAAAATCACTACCCACATACGAAATACAAAACGAAACAAGAATCGATATCAACAAAAAAATTAAAAAACGTATTAAAAAACACTGAACTTCATAAACGCAATAGTCATAAAAATAACATGAAAGACATAAAAAACCTACAACTAAAATTAGAGGATAACAATGCATTCATCACAAAAGCAATCAAAGGTAACACGGTGGTTATAATAGATAAGAATGAGTATATTGAAAAAAACTTATACTTTTCTAAATGACAATAACATAAAAGAAATAACCAAAGATCCAACAAAAATGTACACCAAGGAAATTAATAACGTAATAAACAAATGCAATCATCTTTTTACAAACTTAACTAAATTCAAGTTGAAACAAACAAATGCACCGCAATTTACAGGATTACCAAAAATACATAAAGAAGGTACACCAATTAGACCACTCATCAACTACGAAACAGCACCTAGTTATAAAGTAGCAAAAACTTTACAAAAACTCATCAAAGACAACACCATCATTAAAAACAACCACTGCAATAATAATTACAACCAACTTATAGACATACTGAAAAACATAAACATACTACCTAGCTACAAAATGGTTTCTTTTGACGTAACTAACATGTACACAAATATACCTACAGATGAAGCAATCACAATAATCAAAAATAACCTTATATCTACAGCCACCCTTAATATGAGTCAAACAGAAGAATTAATTACACTACTCAAAATAATACTAAAACAAAATTATTTCACATTCAACAACAAATACTACAAAGAAGATTCAGGTCTGGCAATGGGATCTCCCTTAAGTGGTCTAATCGCCGAATTTTTCTTAAATCGTTTTGAAAACGAGTTCATACTATCCTCAGTTAACACATTTTATAAAAAGATCGTCACCTATTCCAGATATGTCGATGACATATTCATTATCTTAGATGGAACACTTAGTCAAATTGACTTATTAAATATTTAAATAACTTAAACGGCAATATAAAATTCACAAATGAAATAAAAAATAATGACGAAATTAATTTTTTAGATCTAAACATAAAAAAGAACAACAACAACAAGCTCGATTACAAAGTCTATAGAAAACCCACCACCACTGATATCACAATTCATAAAAGTTCACAGAAAATGGCAGCATATAATGCATTTGTCAACAGGCTTTTAAACATTCCAATGAAATTCACAGATTATATGGATGAAGTTAACACTATAAAACACAGCAAAAGCAAATGGATATAATATAGAAATGATAGAGAAACTAATCAGAAAAAAGACAGCAAAATTAAAAATAAACAAAACAAACAGCAACTATAATGACAACAGCAACACATCAACCACACCTAAATATATTTCAATTGAATATACTGTATACTACCACAAATAGTAAGAAACTCCTTTAAAAAACAAAATGTTAATAT
Organism: Melangyna quadrimaculata; assembly: GCA_949320155.1. Lineage (NCBI taxonomy): Eukaryota > Metazoa > Arthropoda > Insecta > Diptera > Syrphidae > Melangyna > Melangyna quadrimaculata. The sequence continues at coordinate 26,829,704 of OX439486.1, forward strand.
CTCTTTCAAAACAAATAACCACTTAGCTAAACTTTTAAATAACAATACAGGAGTCTATAAGTTAAAATGCAATGATTGCAATAAATATTATAGAGGACAAACAGGGAGAACATTCCTCGACAGATTCAATGAACATATACCAAAACCAAATACAAAATCTAACTATGCAATACACCTGATGGAGAACAATCATACATACATCGACTTCGATGCAAACCTAACCCCCTTACACAGCTGCAAAAAAGGAAATCTACTTGACGCCCTCGAAGAATATGAAATTTATAAATCACATAAAAACGAAGAAGATAACATACTTAATGATAAACTCCTATTCAAAACAAATCCATTATACGACACCGCAATCAAACATATACTAAATACATAGAGACAACTGCACACTTAGAACTTAACATAACCACATTTAATCAGACATACTAAATCGAAGAAATAGAGAAACAACAAATAACAAAGATGAAATTGCAAATTTATGACGTACCAAGGGAAGATGAAAATTTTAAACGATCTAAAATGTACACTAAGATCTGAAAGTACAACCATATTCAATAACGAACAGCCCGATGATGGAAAATAACTTCAGAAACGCATAGCCAAAATTAAAAATCTAAATTAGTTGTAAAAAAATTTTAAAAACAAGTTTTAAATAATAAAAAGAAAATTTTATGGTTTAAAATATTTAATTTATTTCATTGTTTAACGAATTTTATTTTCAATTTACATTTTATATTGATGGGCTTACTGCACTTGCAAATAACACAGTTACATACATAACGTTTAACCCCGTTCGTCATATGCGGCCAGAAATACCTTTGTCGGAGTTTGGCCAAAGTTGTGTGTATTCCACCATGACCGGCAGTGAAGGAATCATGCGCAGATATCAAAAGACCCCTACACAACTCCTTCGGTACCCAGAGTTTCCAGGCTCTGTTCTCTTGAATAGGGTCTCCTGTTCGTCTGTCAGTCCGTTTGTGTACAAAGCCGTCTGAGATACAAATGTCCGGTAATCTGTTTTGGTTTTCATTGATTGCCTTCTTCAATTCGACATATTCTTTTGATGCTGAGTACGAGGAATTGAAGTAAACTTCTGGCATTTCGGTTATGATCTCATCCATATGTACTCTTGAGAGAGTGTCCGGGACTACATTAAGGGTTCCCTTTCTGTGCTCTATAGTGAAGTCAAAGCCTTGCAACTTTAAACCCCACCTAGCTAACCGTCCACTCAAGTCCTTCTGTGTCATCAGCCACTTAAGGCTTGCGTGGTCAGTTATTATCGTGAACGGTAAACCTTCAATACAAGCTCGAAACTTCTTGACGGACAAAACGGCCGCATAGCATCCAACTCACTGGGAAATCCCTTACTGCAGAAACTTTCTCTGGATCAGTCCTAAAACATCCATCACCGACGAAATAGCCTAAGTACTTGATCTCTTTGTAACAGAATTTGCTTTTCTCCACATTTATTGTCAACCCCGCCTCATGCAGACATCTCGCCACCTCTTTGAGAACGCCCATGTGGGTTTCAAAGTCTAGTGAACAAATCTAGAGGTCATCGATGTAGACAAAGACATGCTCCCTCAAACGAGCGGGAATGACCTTGTCCATTAGCTTACTCATTCTCTGGGCGGCATTGCACAATCCAAACGGCATAACCGTGAATTGATACAGTGGTCGCCCAGGAACTGTGAAAGCAGTCTTCTCTCTTGACTTGAGCTCCAGAGGAATCTGCCAAAAGGCGTCCTTCAAATCGATACTAGATATGTAGTACGTGTTGTGGAGACGACCTAAGATCCCTTCAATGTGCGGCAGAGGATAGGCAAATTTTTTTGTAACCGCATTTACTTTCCTCGAGTCTAAGCAAAGTCTGTTCTTGCCTGGCTTACGTACCAACACAACTGGTGAACTGTAAGCACTGTTGATCTCCTCAATCACACTTAGTTCCAGAATGCGATCTAGCTCAGCTTGCGTGGTCAGTTATTATCATGAACGGTACACCTTCAATATAAGCTCGAAACTTCCTGACGGACAAAACGGCCGCATAGCATCCAACTCACTGGGAAATCCCTTACTGCAGAAATTTTCACTGGATCAGTCCTTAAACATCCATCACCGACGAAATAGCCTAAGTACTTGATCTCTTTGTAACAGAATTTGCTTTTCTCCACATTTATTGTCAACCCCGCCTCATGCAGACATCTCGCCACCTCTTTGAGAACGCCCATGTGGGTTTCAAAGTCTGGTGAACAAATCAAGAGGTCATCGAGGTAGACAAAGACATTCTCCCTCAAACGAGGGGGAATAACCTTGTCCATTAGCTTACTCATTCTCTGGGCGGCATCGCACAATCCAAACGGCATAACCGTGACTTGATACAGTGGTCGCCCAGGAACTGTGAAAGCCGAATTCTCTCTTGACTTTAGCTCCAGAGGAATCTGCCAAAAGGCGTCCTTCAAATCGATACTAGATATGTAGTGCGTGTTGTGGAGACGACTTAAGATCCCTTCAATGTGCGGCAGAGGGTAGGCAAATTTTTTTGTAACCGCATTTACTTTCCTCGAGTCTAAGCAAAGTCTTTTCCTGCCTGGCTTACGTACCAACACAACTGGTGAACTGTAAGCGCTGTTGATCTCCTCAATCACACTTAGTTCCAGTATGCGATCTAGCTCAGCGTACTTCTGAACGACGGGTGAGATTGGATAATGTCGCTGTTTGATGGGAATGGTGTCGTCTTCCATCTCTATGACATGCTCTTCGACATGAGTTTCACTCAATCCCATCGTCGCAAAAGAAGGGAATGTAAGCTTTACGCGCTCCAGTTCCTCAGCCTGTGTTGGAGTAAGCTAACGCATAGGATCAGACTCTTGGCCTCCCATCGGTAATGGAATGTCTAAGGCGCTGATGACATTTGGAGCGACCTTGAATGTCCTCCAGAAACCAACCCCCAAATATAGCGATTGTGTCAAACTGGGAACAACATATAGTTCCAACTCTTGCGTAATGCCGCCCCATGAGACTTTGGTCTTGAATAGTCCATGTATGTGTTGGTTCTTCCCGTCCGCTGTTTTAATGTCGACTGTCATTCGAGTCATATGTATGTTCTGTTGATGTATGAAGTCTATTGCCCCTTTCCCCATACAACTCACTGAAGCTCCACTATCCAATAGGCCTACCATTTCTTCACCGTCAACGGCTACTTTAGCATAGGGCCTATTTTCGTCCGCAATCGCTAGAACAGTAGCCTCAATTTTGTTCCTAGTTCGTCTGAATATTGCACATTTTTCCCTAAGCCTAGATATTTTCCTAAAGTTCCTACTTTTACTAACTTCGACTAAGGAGATTTCCTCATTGAAGATTCTTCTCCTAGCCTCTTCATACTCCCTCATTCTTTGGTGTAGGGGTTTATATTGCACAATTGTATCTTTGGTTTTATCTGCAGTCTTATTTTCTCTTTTAAGTATTTTCACTTCTCCGGGTTCGGTTTTTCCGGGACATGTGTTGTCGCCGGCAGATTCGACCCGAGAGCACTGCCGACTTTCATGTTTCCCTGACACGAAGCACACTTGAAGAATAGGTTTCCCTGGCCACAACTAAAACAGGTGAGTACATGGAATGTCGAGGGACAAGTTGCAGAGAGAGTATGTATATCTTTGGTATTTTCTGCCTGTCTGTCTCTTTCGTTGTTTCTGTAAGTCGAATTTCGTTTGTCTGTCTTTGCGTTCGTTGCCAGTCTGTCCGTACGGTTGTATTGTACAGCGGAAATATGTGTTTCTTGTTCGTTGTCAGAGTCGGTCAAGTAATGTCTGGTCCGTACTAACTCGTTATCTTCAATTGCACTGATTTGCTTCTTCGCTTTTGAGTCCCTTGTCCCCAAGTGCTTCTCAGCCCAACGACACTCCTCCCTTAGATCTCGAATGCTCTTAATGGGACAACCGAAGATCAATGTCACGACCCAATCTTTCAAATTTTGTCTTACCATCGAAACTAAATCTTTCTCGTTCGGAAGATTTCTCATTTGTAGAGACAAACCCCTAACCTCTTTGAAGAACTCGTCAAATGATTCGTTTGGTTGCTGACGCCTGTCCATGATTTCTCTTAATATTTCGTGGTCTGGTTTGCTATTGCGGAACTGCCTGAGCAGTTCCGCCTTTAGGTCATAATAGTTCAGAAACTCGTCATCTTGTTTTTCCTCGAGGAACTGCCAGTACCACTTCTCGGCAGTTCCTGTCACCAAATGGTGGAAATTGGCGAAGACTTGTTCGTTGGTGACCCCGTTCTTCTTTTGAAGGGTCTCAATGATGAAAATAAAACTCTCCACCGTCATTTTCTTGGGGGTAACATCATACTTGATGTTCCACTTATGGATATCTACCCTCTTCCCTTGGATATTGTGGTTATTGCAGGGTGGTTCTTTATGACAGATCCTACTTGTCGATTGAGGAGGGGCTTCCCTCGCTCGGCTGACATCCGGATCTGTCGGTGGATCCTGATCCTCTCTTTGTTTGGCGTATAAGGCTAGTGTAGGTTTTTCTACTAAGTTCAGCCTTTCGCTCATCGTTGTTACGTTGCTTCTGACCGCCTGTACCATGTTTTGCATTAACTTTAAGCTTTTTGCTTGCTCCGCAAACAAAGCCATGGTTTTGTTATGGGTCTCATAAATTGATCTTGAAACCGCAAAATCAATGGCGTTCTTCAAGCAGTCGCCCCCAATGCTTGCTCCTCTAGATGTTTCGTTCTCTTCTTTTTCTAGTCTGTCTAGGTCAGTTTGTGTTAGTAGGAAACGTTCTCTTTCCAGTTGGTGAGTCAGTCTGTCCACACTTTCCCTAGTTTCTTCGTTCTCTTCAGTGTCCTCTAATGGGATCAGTCCTTGAGGGTTTTCCTGACCTGGGTCTTCAGTTGTCCCTATCGCTCCTGCCCCTAATCCCCTTCTTTGGTTGTTAACCTCATCTTCAACCAAATCATCGAATGGATTTGACAAGGTCTGCTTAAGGTCTGGACCGCGGTTTAAGAGTTGGACTTGTGGACTATGGGCAGACATGGCGCGTGTAGTTGCCAGCCTACCACTCTTGTCTTGTTGTTGTGGAGGCAAGTTTCCCTTTCTAATCGCGCCTTTATTTTGTTTATCCATTTTTTTTTTATTTCTTTATAATTTCAAAAATGTTTGGAAAAAAAAGTTTGGAAGGTTTTAAAAAAAACAAAGGTTTGTGAAAAAAAAAAAAAACAAAAATAAATTGAGAAAAAAAGTTCAAAAGGAATAAAATACTTATTATGTAAAAAAAACTGATAAAAATTAAATTAAAAAAAAAAAATCTTAATAGAATTCAGATAAGGTATAATTTTTTTTTTTTTTTTTATAAAAGCAATTAAATAAAATTTAATTGGAATCTAGGAAAGTTTATAAAAACTTGGTGTACATAAAATTTAAGGAATTCAACATTCAAAAAAAATGCTAATTTTTTTTTCTTTTATATATAAAACCTTTTGTCAAATGACAAAAAGATTCTATAAAAAAAAACCAAAAGATAGGAAAATAAGTTTATCAGATTTGAAAATTTATAAGAAAAAAAAAAAAAATATCAAAGAATAATATATGGAAAGATTATATTAAATTAAAAAAAAATGTTTAAAAATATTAGAAAATTTGGAAGTATAAAAAAAAAATTCACCGTAATATTAAAATTTTTTTTATAAATAAATAGGAAAACTTGTAATTCAGAAAAAAATTTAAATAACTTAAAAAAAAAATATATAAAATGAATTAGAGGTTTCAAAAAAAAAATTTTTTTTCAAAAGATAATTCATAATTAATACCAAAAGAAAAAAAAAATACTTTTTTTTTTTCCTTATTGGACTTACAAAATCTATTCGGATTGTTTTCAATTTTTCATATTAAGGTGTGTGAAGTCCCAACGGAGCATCTAAGACGAATGAGTTAAGAAAATTACGATAGTCAATACAAATAAATGTGTATAAAGTTCTTTTTAGTGATGTCACGTAAAGTTTTCGTAAGTCCTAAGATCTTCTTGTTACATGTCAAGAGTCGTTGATCTTTGTGACTGGTGTCTCTGAGAACTGGCGAGTGTTTTAGGCTGTCACTAGTTTCCTGCCATGTCGAGCTCTCTGGGGAAAAAACCTGAAAGGTGGTTGGCTAGGAGCGAGAGACAACCCTCCACACAAGTAGAATTTCCAAACACCCCACTCATGCCACACGATACGTCTGGCTGTGCCTGACTGTATGGATAGCTATAAGTGAACTGCTTTTCCACCCAACTCCGCTCTCTACCTTTAGAAAGACTTTGATCTACCTCACATAATCTACGGGTTCTGGACCAGTTAGATTGGACAGCTGAACTCTATCTATCGCCAAGCAAAGAGCCTATGCGGTCTCCAAGCTTGTGCTAAAAGGATGGGAAAAGAAATTAAAAAAAATGAAAATATTTAAAAGGGAAGATCGTTGTAAGTCCAAGGAATGACGTTAGGTAAAAATCATTTCCTCTGAGTTCCAATCAATCTGGAAGCCGTTCATAATCGTTGGGCGCCATTGTTGTGAGTCAAGGGTATCACGGGGATATAACTTTGGAGTTGGAAAACGGGCCTAGGCATGCTTGCTCTAGCTCGGCTAAGCTCGACGGATTGGGGCGGTTCTTGCCCTTTTCCAAAACTCCCCCCACTCAGCAAACAAAATTAAAACATGCCTGTGTTAAAGGATAGGAAAAGGATAAGTGGAGAAGGTATCGAAATGGGAAACTGGAAGATAAAAGAAATAAGGAAATGCACAAACCCAGCTAGATCTTTAGTGAAATCAATAAAAATTATTAGTATACTAAAACTAATTTAAAACTAAACCCTACTATCTAAAATTTATATCAACAGATATAATTTTTTAATTAAAGATATGATATCTTAAGGATATAATATCAAAAAAACTCATGGTTTGATTCGAGCTGTAAAGAGGTTATTAGGGTTAGAGAAGTAAGCTTCCGAAGTTATAAAGCCAACCCTACTGGAGAAAACCGGAAAAAGTTTCAACAAGCTAGAAAGACCTGTAACGTTCATATTCGACGAACCAAATTTTTACATGATCAAAAATTACGGCAAAAAATTCTACAATGTCCCAAAGGTAGTAAAAATTTTTGGTCATTTGTAAAAAACATACGAAACACCACCTCGTCCTCGGTTCCAACGCTCTTCTTCAACGATACTCCTTTTGTCAGCTCAATCGATAAAGCCAATTTGCTTGCAGCACAATTTCCTGTTAATTCGTCGCTGCCTGAAAGTGTTATGACTCCTCCTGTACTTGAGAGCGCAAATGATTCTATGGGACAAATCTTCTTCCGCACTCGTGCAGTTGCCAGAGTTCTGAAAGATCTCGATATACACAAATCCGCTGGCCCGGATAGTATCCCTCCCATTGTTCTGAAGAGGTGTTCTTCAACGCTGGCATAACCACTGCGTAAGCTTTTCCATCTTTTTTTTTTTGTCCAGCCTGTCCCAAAAAAAGGCGTGTCTTCTTCCCCCTCTAACTATCGACCAATTGCGCTTACGTCCCTTCTTTCTAAGGTCATGGAAACGCTGATTAACTTCCAGCTCAAGAAATATCTCGAAGAACGAAAGCTTCTTAATGACCGGCAGTACGGCTTTCGTAGCAATAGGCCACTGGTGATCTGATGGTATATCTCACCGAACAGTGGCACAAATCTTTACATCGTTTTGGAGAAAGTGAGATTATTGCGCTTGATATTTCTAAAGCATTTGATAGAGTTTAGCATCAAGCTCTCTTATCGAAAATTCGTGCATTTGGTATCGATGAATCTCTTCTTCGTTGGATTAGAAATTACCTTTCGGACCGTTCAATACAAGTTGTATTGGATGGTTTCAAGTCTGAAATTCGCAAAATAAATGCTGGTGTGCCCCAGGGCACATGGCACGTTCTGTCTCCGACTCTCTTCCTTATATTCATAAACGATCTTTTATCTGAAACTTCTAATCCATTAAATTGTTTCGCTGACGACAGTACCCTCAGCTTTTCATATTCGTTCTAAGATTCACATCTGTCTCCGACTCTCTTCCTTATATTCATAAGCGATCTTTTATCTGAAACTTCTAATCCATTAAATTGTTTCGCTGACGACAGTACCCTCAACTTTTCATATTCGTTCTTAGATTCACATCCATGTCCTTCGGATGTGGAACTTGAACGGCAGCTTATGATAAGCTCATTAAATTCTGATCTCGACAGCATTGTCCAATGGGGAATAAAAAATCGTGTAGAATTTAATGCTTCAAAAACTCAATGCTGTCTACTGTCGTTAAAACGAAACCCACCGAAACCGAAAAGCTTTCAGTCCTCGGTATGTGTGTCACAGACCACCTTTTATGGAACGACCACATATTCGACATCGCCAAAAATGCTGCTAAGTGTTTAGGTTTTCTCCGTCGATGCAAGAAATTTTTCTCCCCTTCTGATCTGGCTGTGATCTACAAAGCCTTTATTCGTCCAAAACTTGAGTATAACTCTCACATTTGGGCAGGTGCTCCAATAACCCACTTGAGTTTATTGGATAGAATTGAAAAGAGAGCTCTTAAAATGATAGGTGAAAGAACTATAACGGAAACATTCTCATCTCTTGAGCACCGTCGAAATGTTTCATGTCTTTCGTTATTTTACCGTTATTTCCATAAACAATGCTCTAGCGAAATAGCCAGTTGCATTCCTCCCCTTAAACAATTCAACCGTAATGCTCGCGCTTCTAGGAATGCCCATCAGTTTACCCTTGAGCCCAATTTCGGACGTACTGTTAAGTACAGAGATTCTTTCTTTAGTCGCACTACTCGAATGTGGAATGCTCTACCCAGCTCAATTTTCCCCTCCCATTGTGATCTACAGACGTTCAAAACCAATGTGCATCGGTATCTCCTTTTAAATCCCCTCCAATCTACCTAATCGCTCGTGCTGTGTATAACAACCCCTTTTGCACGCGCTTAATATAAAAAAAAAAAAAAAAAAAAAACCTAACTAAACTAATGCAAAAAAAATAAAAAACATTTTCTTTTTCACGCCACTGTCTCACCAATACAGTGGTTCGCCGAGTTCTCTCAAAGTCCTTGCCTGATATTGTTGGCAAAAGTTTGGCCTGCCCACCCTTGTATCGAAGATACAACCGTTGCTATCTTCTTGGCCAATATGTTTATGCAGATGGCCCCTAAACGTAAACCCCCAGTCACAAATCATGTCATTGTCTAGGTTAGGTCTAGTTGAGGTAAGTGTTGATCATAAAGACACGTAGGGTCCGTGAGGAAAGTTATGTAGGTAAGTATCGTTGGTATTAGGTCAGTATAGTGTAATTGTATAGTTATGGTAAGTATGGATACGTCAGGTAAGTATGATGTAAGTAAAAAAAAGGTAAGAGTAGTAAGTATCGTCAGTGTTTGTTAATATAACGTAAGAATACTCAGTCCAGCCATCTGTAAGGTAAGTATAGTCTGAGCCAAGTTATTGTCCAAGTTTTTGTTAATTTAAAATAAGTATGGTCCGTGTCAAGTCATTGTCCAACCGTTTGTTAGAGTCGGGTAAGTATAGTCAATATCATAAATAAATTGTCCAAACGTACTCCATGTTCGTCCTCCTCATCGCCGGCCCAGGCGATCCTTCACATACTTCTTATATAATTCTTAGCACTCCATTATAAGTTCAATTCGTTGATCTACTAAGAATTCCATATGATTTAGAACACGAATTCTGTTCTTTTATCTTTAAATTTATTCATATATAAAATTCATAAAAAAAAATAACCTAAACTACAGTTGCAAATTTACTATAAAATTAAGAGAAGAAAATCAACAAAGAAAATAAATAAAAAAATTCATTCATAATTATCGTTATTTTGTTTATATAAAAAAAAAATTTAATCAAGTATGTTAAATTATATGCACTGGAGTGTATGTAATTTTTGCCTCCAATTTCGGCACAAGACAAGCAAAGATACACAAAAAAATAATAAAAGAAAAAAAAGGGTGGGTTTATATTATTGGATTAATATTGTTTTTGCTTAAATCCCACATATCACTCTATTTATAAGGTATGGGGCACACAACCACTCTTCACATCACCTTTCTTTTCTTTAACTTCACCTTTCTTTCTTTTTTCTTACTTCTCTCTTTTCTTTTTTTTTACTTTTCTTCTATGTTTCACTTGTCTCTACTTTATACTTTCTTCATTCAATAAGTTTCCTTTTTCTTTTCTTTTACAAAACTAATTTAAAATCCAAGAGAAATTCAAGTTTAAATAGAACAATTTATCAACAAAAAAAAATTAATAAAAAAACTATTTTCCAGAAGGGACTCAACAAGAAAGAATGTTTGTACAAGCACCTCACAAAACCCTATCTTTTTTTGCCTATCTTTATTTGCTTCCGTCGGCGTCGTGGGTAGAATTTCGTTCACTGTCTAGCCCCTAAGTCTAACCCCTGACCCCGGGCCAAATCCAAATCCTGGTTGTCACCCCTAACGTCTCAGTTGAAGATACAGCCCAAAAAGGGGGAGCAGGGGCTATCTATAAATATATATACGTATGAATATGCAAGATTGCCTTTGGGTGGTATGTGCCTACCAATTAACCTGGGAATAATGTGGGAACCACATAACTATTTGTTTTAAATCGTTTGTAATTTTATAAATCATACCTCTGCTTTTTAAAAGAAACAAAAGAAAAACGGGGTACCAAAGTATCCTACAGGACTTGCAATCCTCACCGTGCTGTTACAGTGTCACCTTGTTCTGACCTTCGTCTTCCTTTGTCTAATGCAAAATTTTGAATTTATTTCCTAAGATATTACTTATTTATTTGAAATGTTTTACCTTTATTTTAAGTTTGTTTATTGGCTTATTTTAATTTGCTTAGTTGCAAATAAATGGATTTTGTTTAAAATCCTTTAAAATCGGCTGCCGTTTGAAAGCAGAAATCTCCCTTTACTTTTCTAGGGCAGTTAGATTTTTTTTTTTTTTTTGCTCTAGGAATCACCTTGTGACGACACTATATATGACACAGCTGATCTTCAGTCTATTGCTTTCAAAGAAATGTCAGTTCCGCTCATTTCATAATCGGTCGTTGCCCTATCGCCTATATTCAAAGTCAAAAAAAAATGTTGTCAAGATATTGGTGTGCAGACTGGAATTAAGTGTTTTTACTTCCCCAGTCAGCAATACCTGTCCTAAGAATACTTATTCGTATTTATGGTTTAAGTATTGGTACATTTTTCTGTACATACATTTGTGTGGGTGAATATTTTGCTTACAACTAATATTGCACTGCTGAATAAATATCATTTGATCTAACTTAATGAAACTAATATAATAATAGATAATTAAAGTGTGTGATATAACCAATATTAAAAATAATTATAACTAAAGTACCTAATAATAAATTATTGCACTAAATCCCTAAATCTGTACTTTTTTATTACAACATGTACCTCAGCTTGATTACATACTACCCTGTAAACAAACATCGGCCATGTTTGCAATTCAGCAATACATGTTGCCGATAACCTGTCATGTCTGTTTGACAGATACCTCTTGTTAATATTAAAATTTCCTTAACGTGCTCGTGTGTATATCTTTACTTTTGGTTGATTCTGTTTAAATAAACACAATTATTAATAACATCGATGAAAGATAAAAAACCTAAAACAAAACAACAAATAACAGGCATCGAATGCAACATATAAAAAAAGTGTATACTGTATACCCCCCTTAATTAACATTGAACCGACAATGCAGGTGAGTTTATTTTTTTTTTTTTTTGTTTCGTTTGCTCTGACTTAGCCATTCGTAAATTTGTATCTTTTTTTTTCTTTCAGGTCCATCCACCCATTCACTCAACAACAACCAGGACTATTCCCTTACTGAGATAAGTGGATTCCACTGCCAGGTACTGTTCCTGAATTAACCTTTTTTTAAAAGGGTAGTTTCAGAGACAGAATCTGGCGACGCCTATCAACCCCCCCAATCTTATTATTTATTTTGCTTTCTTTTTCCTGTTAGGTGCAGTCAAATCATCCCCTACGGAATACGATCGCTGCGATGAAGCTGCGCGGTGCAGCCAGACGACCCTCAACTCATATACAGTGAGTCGGAGTTTATTTTGTTCGGGAAATTTAGTTTTTTTTTTTTAATTGTGAAAAATTATAATAGATATAATATGAAAGTAAAATAAAATTGTGCTACTTTGTGTGTCGTAAGTGAAGTGTTTTCATGGTATTTATTTATTTAGCTTATTGCAAGCGTAGACTTATATACTAATACAAAATTAAATACAATAAACCTATACAATATATAAAATATAATACAATAAAAATTAAAGAAAAAAATAAGGATTAAGGGGAAGGAGTGTACACAATTCTTCTGAGCGATGGGGTACTAATTGAGAACTCAAATACATCTTGGACAGTGTTAGCTGAACGAGGCATTCTACACATAGGGTTGAAGTGGCCATAGTTGGTACGTGAACGGGGAGGCGAAAAAAGGGGACAAGTCTTAAATTACGGGGATTTGTATCAATGTTTACTACTGCAAGCAGCGCTGGACAGTCAATTATACCAGTGATAAGTTGGTGGACGAATATTATGTCTGCGATTCGACGACGTTGAGCAAGGGTATGCAAACTGATTAGCAGCAAACGGTCTTCATAAGGGGGCAAACAAAAGGGGTCGGACCAAGGCATATTACGCAGAGCGAATCGGAGAAATCTTCGCTGCACTGCTTCAATTCTTAAAGATTGAGTGATTTGGAAGGGAGACCAGACCTGACCAGCATATTCGAGGATAGGTCTTACATATGTGGTGTATAAGGATTTGGTAACATAGGGATTGGAAAACTCCTTAGACCAACGTTTAATGAACCCAAGGGAAGAATTTGCTTTCGAAATAACCTGATCAATGTGAGAGCGGAAATTTAGCTCTTTATCACAGATTATTCCAAGATCACGAATAGAGGAAACTTTAGGGACAGGTTCATTGGAAAAGTGATAGGTTCGAGGAGCGTTTACGGGAGAAGGTTAAAGATTGACATTTATTTACATTGAGTTCGATGAAATTTTTATTACACCAAGTAAGAAAAGTATTTAGGTCGAATTGAAGGAGGGATGAATCATGAGGAGAAGAGATGACTTTTATAATTTTAATATCGCCTGCATAAATTGAGAGATCCGAGAAGGAAATTACTTTATCTACGTCATTGATCGCAAGCACAAATAGGAGTGGGCCCAGATGGCTGCCTTGTGGGACTCCAGAAGAGGCGAATATTGGCTCAGACACCTATCGGTCGATGGTTTGAAACTTGGTTCTTACAACCCTTTTTTGAAAATGGGAAAAATAAAAGTTTCTTTCCAAAGTGGAGGAAAAACAGCTTGTGACAGAGAGACTTGAAAGAGATTAAAGAGGGGTTGTAGGAAACGTTCCGACGACAACACCCAGTCAGAATATCTAAAAGCCAAACAAAGCAAAAAGTAACTCTAGGCTAATAAGAAATAATTTTCTTCGCAACAAAAAAAAAATAAATAAAAGAAAAGAAAAAGTGAACGAGTACCCTTAAACTTTTTCCCAATAAGGAAACGCTCAGAAATGAGTTAGGACAACGCAGTAGAATAGATCGAACAAGAAAACGGATCTACTACAATTTTCGGTCACCCTTTTGTTCAAATTCCATTCTATTCCGAAAGGCCGGAAGTGAAATAGTCGACTTGTAAAATGAAAGACACCGGACTCGTTCCTTTCAGTCTGACCGTCGAACGAGAAACATCTAAATAAGTGAACAAGCCTTTATATTATATTTTTGGTATAATCTTTTTGCATCCTGCTTATGGTAAGTGATTCTTCGTTAAAAGATAATAAAATAGTAGTAACCTTAACCAACTTACCTCAGGACTCCAACATTTACGACATTAGTAATTGCCAATCATCAAGAATCAGCGACGACGAAAATTAAATGCCACGACGAACCTACGTCGTAATAACACAAAGTATTCTCGGTGCACCAGAAAATGTGCAAGTCAAAATTCTATGGAAAACCCTAAAGCAACAAGGTAAACCTCTCTTATTTTATCGTTTTATCCAAACAACCTTAAAAAAAGAAAATATTTAACCAAACCAAACGAAACGCCAAATAATCGGAAAATGAAACCGAAAGAAAACCCACTTGTTCATATTTCGATACAACAGTAGTAACACAATTTTTATTTCCACAATAAAACATTAGGTACTGTGTAAGATATGCAACGACGACGGTCAGGCGGCATGCATACTCGTCAACGCTTCCATCGCCACATTCTTCACACAAGCTACATCAATCAACGCACATAAAAAGACACATACAAAAATCTAACAAACTACAATCAACGCTACACATGTCTTATGTAAAACCTCATACGTTGAACTGTACAATTATCCATTTACCGAACGCATAAAGTAGTTGAAAAACTATATAAAAAGGAAACAGTAAAAGTCTACAATCATTTAGTATAAAGTTTAATCTACATCCAGCCATCCTATCGGTATACTCAGTTTCTTGCAGTACCTTCGTCACACGAGGAAACGAAAGAAGAAGGCACCGAGAAGCAGTTGAGAAATCGACAAACATATAGAAAAAAATTCTTAACACCGAGTAGGGAGTGAAGGGAAAAACCAATCAAAACCATGCTCTGTTTTGCGGACAGAAGCTTCAAATATTCTTTTTGAATCACGAAACGCAGTTCCAGTGGACAAGTAAATAACAAAAAAAAAACCACTGAATACATACCTACGGACTACCGCACCACTAGCAGTAGTACGAAGACGAAGGAATTCGTTTGGGTATATTCAAGTCATTGATCGCCGAAAACCGAACGACATATAGTACGTTGGGATGTTCCTGACCTGAGACAACAATTGCAGTTTATGTGAATTTATATAATATTTAAGTATCTAAAAGCAAATCTACCCCTGATAGGTTATGAGTAAAAGGAATCCCAAGTGAAAGTATTTTTATAATTTTTGATTGCATAGTGTTAGAGATTTATAAGTGCAGTGAGACATAAGTTTTTATTGATTATCGTAGAAAACAAAGAGAAGACAAATTAAGTTGAATAGATATACATATATCTGAATTTAGTATACCCACAAGTGAAGTGTTAGTGAGTGAATAAGAATCAGATTTTATTAGCATATCTGAAAGTGTAAAGTCAGAGTCAACGGACTAGGAATAAATTAGTGTTGAGTTTAGTGAAGTGACAAAAAGATACTTCAAGTAAAGGCATAAAAGAAAAAGTATTTAGATAAGATCCATGTGGACAACAAAAAATTAAACAGGTGATATAGTAGGTACTGAAAATAGAATAAAGGAAAAATCTTATTGGAGTTTAGTAAATATAAAGTAATGAAGATGAAAGTATCTGAAAATATGATACCAAAGTCGAATCAGAAAGTGCTGGGAAAAATAGTACAATTAGAATGAAGCAATAAATCAAGGAGAATAGGTACAAGAGTAACCATAGGAATTGAATTCAGAGTAGGCATATTAAGGGAGTAGAAATAGAATAATCTGCAAGAAGGAATACAGTAAATATACTAGGTAGATCCTCTTGTAACCCCATTTGTGTTTCAGCTAACAACGTAATGTCCAAATACCTGAAAAGTGTGAAAGTGTATAAATCCAATTTAACTATTATTACGAAATTCAAGAAAATGTACAGCTTTAATTCATCAATCAACCAAGTAGTGTGCACATTTACGAGGAGAGATTGGGTGAGTCATTTTCTGATTATTATTATTTATAAATAATTAAAACTTTTGCATTGATTTGAAACATATTATATCATATTATATAAAAGTGTTTATATTTATATTTGAACATACACATTCATTCTTTTACGATACCAAGAGTGCATTGATGATAATACCCGATGCACTGAAGAAACAAATAATTTCAGAGAAACTAAGATCAAATAAGTCAAATCCAAAAAGAGAAGAGTCAGTACTCAAAGTCAATTTATGTTATTGTATAGTATATGTCGAGATAACGTCAGATAGGTAAAGACCGACTGGCGTATCGAAGATTCGTTTGTCAAATATTTATGTTTAGAGAAAGGAAATAAGCAAAGAGTGGTAGTTCTTGCTTTTTATTTGAATAGTGATTATTAAATTAATGTTAATTATCATCTAAGACACTTAATTAGTTTGAGTTAAGTTAAAACAAAACCATTGAAGATTCTTGAATATAGTTTGTAAGATTATTATAAAGATAGAATCAAATCTTTTAATGATAACTATTATTCGGTTTCAAGGAATATTTTTTTTGTTAATAAGTAGATTTACCATCTAAGATGGCAGTGTAAGTAAGATAAGTAAGATAATGAGAAGGTAGGGGCGAAGAGAGTTGGACAACCAATTTAAGGGGGAAGTTTATCAGACTTTCCTCATGGGGATGGGGATCTTCAGTTAATAACAAGTCGTAGCCTATAGAAGATCATAATGGAGTATGAGAAGAATCATACTATTTAGGGTGGGTAAAGATAGGCGAAGGGAGAGTATAACACCAACTCCTCCCTGATTAAGGGGTTTCTGAATTTTAAAGAACCAAATGGAAACCATAGGTTTGATACTGCCCGTACAACAGAATTGATAGGGAAGGGTAGTGTACAGGTTCAGGAGGCATGAACATCGGTGTCCTCCATAAGTCTAGTCACCAATCATCGATTATTGAACTGAACAAAGATATCAGTAAACGAGAAGTACGGTCGTTTATTCGCAGATAAAAGAATCTAACGAATCTGACTCAGGCCTCAGCAAAACTATAACATTTATTAACGAGCGTACCACCAAGCTCAATAGGGTCTGTAAACCAAAATGTAACACCGTCAATACTCCGGCAGCAAGATCCCCCCTCATCCGGCGAGAGCAGCGATCGTGCACCCAGCAGATCCAGGCGGCCGCAGAGTAGAGACAACCTTATCTGAAAGCAAATCTTATCTTCTTGGAAGATAGTCTATGGGAGATAGGAGAAGGGTGTAAGATAAGGAACGCTTCCTCATAGGAACGAGGAGAAAGGCAAAGAGGGTTGAGTGATCTCTTTTATGAGATTAGAGTAGGCCGAATCCTATTCATGCTAACAAACGTAATATATTCTCTCGTCTTCTTCTCGTCCTTTCATTAGGATATATTCGATATTCTCAGGTAGAGTTTAATAGTCAGTGTACTTCGGAGATCTGGGATTTCCCACTGTATGTGAGTTATTAAAAGAGAGAAGTCAAGGAACGACATAGACTACTATTAACTCGACTGTAGAGTCGGTAAGCGGAATGTGTTAAAGTAGTGTATATATACAAAATATCGAAGTATATTTATAAATGAAAAAGGCGGGGAGAGTAAGGGACAAAGTTGAGACGTAACGACCTGGTCCTGATTTTTCTCTGCTTCTGGAAGGTATGTGGGAAAAATTTACCGGTACAGATAGTGCCCAAAGTAGGTGCCCGATTGTAAATGGTAGAATATGAAATTCCCTCGAGCGTACATTACAGATGGCGCCCAACGTGGGGCCCGAATGTAATGGATGGCATAAAAATAAATTAGCTTACGAAATTTCTTCCGAGAGTACGTTACAGATGGCGCCCAACGTGGGGCACGAAAGATTTGTAAAGATTTTGTTTTTAGCGAATTTAACGTTCAGTTAAAATTGATACAGAGAAAGATCAAAGTTTAGAATTTTGAGAAATTTTTTTTTTTGGAGAACTTTTTTTGTTGGAGAAGTTCACTCGAGGATTTAATCGAGGGGAGCTATGTCGACATCATTATCCGGTGGTTAGTGATATAGTCCTGACGCACGTCTGTTGTAATGAGCCGACTGGTTGTCTTCGAACTCGATGTTGAGATAAGCACTTGTGTCCGCATTTAGGTGTAAATTACCTGGTGGTCTGTTGCATCAAGGCTTAGTTTTGATTTTTTTAGTTTAGAGTGATGACACTCTTAACCTTTTATCCGGTGGTTAGTGATATAGTCCTGACGCACGTCTGTTGTAGAAGCATAGAGTTAGTCACTAGAAATTCACTTTTCTAACGGAGGTGTTCTTCATGAACAACAACATCAGTTTCTGTTAAAGAAACAAATGTAGGAAGATTGAGTGGATAGGTGACTTCGTGCACATTGACCGGTGAATTATAGAACAATTTCCTGATACACGTCTGTTGCAGTGTGACGGATACCCTATCGCTCAGTCCGACTCTTGATAACCCCGACTTTGATGATAAGTATAGATTAGAAGTTTTTTTTTTGATTTGGAAAAATTTTTTGCCTGGTGGCACTTTTAGATTTTGAGAAATGTTTGCCTGGTGGCATTTTTATTTTTTTTTTTGAGAAATTTTTGCCTGGTGGCACTTTTAATTTTTGAGCAATTTTTGCCTGGCACCTTAAGATATATTTTGTTTAGAGACTAAGATTTATAGGTTTAGTTTTTTTTTTTTTTTTTTGATTAAGTTTGAGTATATGAAGATTCAAGTTAGGTGAATTTTTGAAATCCGTATTAGAGATAGTTTTGTTATTTTTTTTTCTTATAAAGAAAAAAGTTAAAAAGTTAGAAAGATATAAGTATCTATAAGTTCATTAAGATTTTTTTGAAAATAATTCATTTGTGAATTATTACCCGATCTAGTAGAATTTAAGTAGATATAAGTTAGTTTCTTATAAATTTAGTTCACACTACAAAAGAGTAGGGCTGAAAAAGTACGACTTTCGATTCCAACTCCAAGAGAATTAAGATACAGAGCTAGTCAATATGCCGAACAATTTGGTAGATATAGTTAATCGAAACACTGCTAATAATAACCCAGCAGGACCTTCAGGAGGCACAGCCAAAGGAAGCATTCTATTAGTCCAGAAGATTTAGAAGGAGAAGTTCCTCCAATCAGTTCTAGTCGAAACGAAAGGCGAGAATCTTTTGACGCTAGTCACTTCGACAATTATGTCCAAGAAGTTGTTTCGGCTACAGTAGGTTTGAACAGAACAGAAGATCAGAGATTCTTACGTGAAGAATTAGCTCGGAGTCAAGCGAGAATCCTAGAGCAAGTAGGAAGCATCGTCAAGGATATTCTTACACAATCTTTACCAACGACACAACCCTCAATTCAAAATGGAAGAGATCCAGCGGAAGCGATTACACCAGCCATCCGACCAGTCGAAAATAATTTACTGTACCACAGTAACACTTATATCCAAAATCCGATTATGACACAACAGAATGAGCCTAGCGTTCATCCTATCAATATGGCGTGTGGATATTTACGTCGTTGTCCTCGCGGTTTGGTTTAAAAAAAAAAAACATTAAAGTTTTTTTTTATTATTATTTTTTTTTTAAGTATTTATTTTATTTTTAATATATTATTTATTACATTATTATTTAATTCTTACATAAGGCCGCTGTCCATAGCAAGGCTGAACCTTATTGTAAGAAGTGAGAATTAGAACTGAACTTAGAAATATATTTAACTTAGAATTAAACCTTTGTCTGAAGTGCTACCCGTGGGATAGGAATGCACTTGTTTACAAAATATTCATTTTTCATTTTCGTTAGTGAAATATGAATACTTTCTTATGTGTTATGATGGCGAACGGGGTAAAGGGGGTGTATCCGATTTGGATAGGTTTTGCAAGTTAGCAAAAATGGCGTGCCGTTAGGCGAGGGGGCGTTTGGGGAATAGTGGATTTAGGGTATAGGGTGAAGTCTCAGACGTAACTCCTCCCCCCTTAGGATTGTGCTCCGCAGAATCACTATTTTGAATATTTACTTTAATTTTATTTTTTGTGATTCTTTTTGTGGAACAAATAATCAAAAATACAATTATTAAACTCAAAATTAAAAGGTTAAAACTATAATGTATACTAGTATTTATCTTATGCTTAAATTTAATTTCTTCGATGAGCTTTCGATTTTCTATTTGTTTTACATTTATTTCAGCGCTCGAAATATTCATATCAACTGTTTTAATTTTTACGTTACTTAAGTTAGGTATTATAAAACTTTCATAGTATATAAAATGTTCGTACTTAATATTATTTATGTTTATTACACAATTTTCAAATTTAATAGCATAATTGCCCATCAATTCTAGTTTAAAATTATTTCAGTTTTGTTCAATAATTGTTTTAGACATGTTTTTAATTATTAATATATTATTTGCTAATTGTTTGATTTCTATATTTTTTTTTTTATAAAATTGCAGCTTGTATTTTTATTGAAAATATTCTTTATACATTCATCATCAATGATTTTTAATTCATCTTTTCTTAAAATTTTGTTATCATCTTTATAATTAATTTTTCCATCTGTTATTATTGTTTTGTAATTAGAGTTAAGTTCAAGAAATTCTAAATTTGGAATTGGTTCTATAAATACACGGTAAAATTTTATATTACTATATATTGGGATCATTATAACAAAGATTACTTGGTTTTTGTGAAATATACTTGAACTTTTGATATCTTTAAATTTTTCAAATGTAACATTAAAATTTTCAACTTCTTTTGGTGACAAAATATCTTTTCCTAAGAGACCTAGCTGGCTTAATAAAATGCTTTCCTTAACTTTTTTTACTTGATTACTTAGTAATTGGATACCATATTGAATTTGAAATGCATGTTGCATTGTGGTTATTTTGAAGTTTTCCTTGTCAATTGCGTTACTTACTGTTGAAAATTGTTTCTTAATGTCTGTTTGTTGTTTGTTTTTATGTGTTGTAATATTGTAAATGTTTTCGTAAAATTCTGAATTTATTCTAATTTGGTCGTTTAGTCCTTCAACTAGATTTTTATTGTTTTGTTCGTTTAAGCTGAGTCTTGTTTTTACTTCGTGTTCGTCTTCATAGTCCATTGTTCCTGCTAAATATTTTAAACTTGTTCCAAGAAAATTAAATAAAGCTCTTTTTTGTCTATGTTGAATTAGGCTGTTTATTTCTTGTCCTAGTTGGTTTAATCCATGTATAATAGTTGGGTATTCGTTTTTGTCCTTTAGGTTTTCAACGTTGTGTTGAAGAAGTTCAAAACTGTCTGTCCATAATGTTAAGTTTATGACGTGAAGAATTTTATAATAACTTTCAATGACTTTTGCTTCTTCGCCTCTAATTGTTATGAATCCATTGCCTTCATTTAAGTTTTGTATGTCGATCTTTTGTCCTGTTGTCATTGTTGTTGGTATTGTCAGAAGGACAATTAGTAATGTTCTTAGTGATCCTATGTTTTTTGTAATCGTTTGTTCGTCTTTTGAGGGGCGAAAATGCCTTCTGAGTTTTTCTAAGCATTGTGTCCACTCTGATGGGGGTTCTGCATATAGTATGTTCTTCGCTGGTCCTTGTATTTTTGTATCGAAGATGACTTCGTACACAATTGGTCTCTCGTTCTGTGTGTGGTTTGCGAGAATTTTGTTTACTGCACTCGCGAATGACGGAAGTGTTTCAGCATTACCCGTGAAAATACTTAGATACCGAATCTCTTTCTCAATTCGCGCACGAAAGTTGTTTGCGTAATTATTGTTCACCACGATTTGCGTTAGCGCTTCCAGGCACTGCTCTATATTTAACTGGGCCAATCTGTTGGCTCTCTGTAAATCGAAGTTACGTGTTCGGTTAATTGTTAGATTTGACTCGCGCACTCTTAATGCACTTAACGAATATTATTTTAGATTTTTGTTGTTTGGATTTCTATTTTTCGCACTTTTCCAATGTTACGCACTTTGTTTTTATTCTCCTCAAATTCACGATATCTTAATCGAATCACGAAAATTTTGTTTTGTTGTCTGGAATTGTACTTTTTCGTAATTTCCCAACGTTACACACTTCGTACTTTCAAATTCACGATTTCTTAAACGAATCACGAAAATTTTGTTTTGTTGTCTAGAATTGTACTTTTTCGTACTTTCCCACCGTTACACACTTCGTACTTTCAAATTCACGATTTCTTAAACGAATCACGAAAATTCTGTTTTGTTGTCTAGAATTGTACTTTTTCGTACTTTCCCACCGTTACACACTTCGTACTTTCAAATTCACGATTTCCTAAATGAATCAAGAAAATTTTGCTGTCTGGAATTGTACTTTTTCGTACTTTCCCAATGTTACACACTTCACGATATCTTAATCGAATCGCGAAAATTTTGTTTTCACTGCTTATCCTTGCTCGGATGCACTTGGTTCTTTCGAGTTTAAAAGTCAAAACTTAACGCGTTTCTTAATTTCTTGATCGAAAAAAACTCGCGTACTCGAAAACTATCGACTGCGCCATTTACGTCGTTGTCCTCGCGGTTTGGTTTAAAAAAAAAAAAAACATTAAAGTTTTTTTTTTTTATTATTTTTTTTTTTATTATTTATTTATTTTATTTTTAATATATTATTTATTACATTATTATTTAATTCTTACATAAGGCCGCTGTCCATAGCAAGGCTGCACCTTATTGTAAGAAGTGAGAATTAAAACTGAACTTAGAAATATATTTAACTTAGAATTAAACCTTTGTCTGAAGTGCTTCCCGTGGGATAGGAATGCACTTGTTTACAAAATATTCATATTTTATTTTCGTTAGTGAAATATGAATACTTTGTTATGTGTTATGATGGCGAACGGGGTAAAGGGGGTGTATCCGATTTGGATAGGTTTTGCAAGTTAGCAAAAATGGCGTGGGAAGCCGTTGATGATTTTTGCAAAGACTAATCCTAGATCATCTTGGAATACACTCAAGATGGGATTGATTGAACAGTACCGAAGTTTGGAGACGGACTCCGAATTGTACCGAAAAATGTGTTATCGGAGACAAGGGTTGAATGAAAGTTTCAACGACTTTTACGAAGACCTTGTCAAGATCAACTAAAGACTGAAAGCACCAAAACCAGCTAGGGAAATAGTGGAATTAGTCAAACAGAATGTGAAAAGACGCATGGGAGAGTTGTTAATAACATTTAATACGAACAGTTTGGCCGAATTAGTGTATGTTTGTCGTACTATAGAAAAGTACTTGAACGGTAACGAAGCTCAACGCTTCAAACCGCAACAACAGACGACTTGTCGACGACAAGTAAATGAGTTAGATCAGTTAGCTATAGAAGACGTCCAACCAAGTACTAACACTTCATTGGAAGCTTTCCATAGGAAAGACGAATTTAAGTGGTGGAATTGCAAGGGCGTGGGTCATCTCTTTCGAGACTGTCCAGACACCACGAGACATCTTTTTTGTTTCAAGTGTGGACGCGCTGATACTGTCACTCCAAAATGTCCAATTCGTTCGGGAAACTCCCAAAAGAGCAGTTTCTCGCCCGAGGGAAAAAATGCGCGGACCAACTACTCGGCAAAGTAGACAGTCCGATAACAAAACCGATAACTAGACCTTTAACTATCATGAAATCAAATCAACAAAGAATCAAAAAACCTAAGATTGTCACGAATAAGAGTACTACAACACACCCATTGATGAGACCATTAAAAGAACGACAGATATGATATTACAAGGCGCGTCGGAGGATTGTAACATTTCCATGTCGCTCAAAGAAGATTTGCGAGTCAAGAAATAAAATGAAGAAAAAGAAGAAAATTTATAGAGCTATATCCGCAACGTGTTTAAAGCTGAATTCAGCAGATCCGCGACCGTATGTCTCAGTGGAGATATTAGGAAAAACGTGGTTAGGACTTTTAGATTCCGGAGCTAGCTTGAGTTGTTTAGGTGTAGGAGCCTTAGAGTTTTTGAAGGAAAACGGTATATCTTATAAGAATTTTTCGTCAGATATATCGACCACTGACGGGAAGAAACAAAGAATCGTAGGCATGGTCACGGCAGACGTCCACTACAGAGGAAGAACCTGCAAGATGGATTTGTTTGTCGTGCCATCACTAGCGTAACCTTTATATCTAGGTGTAGATTTTTGGGCGCTGTTTCAAATTGCTGCAATTAATTTCGTCACTTAATATCGACACCGATTCAGAAAATGAAAGTAAAGAACCGACCAGATGCGATTTGTCTAAACAAGAATCGGAAGAGTTGAAAGAAATCAGATCTTTTTCCCTCCTTCGTAGACAGAGGTTTGGGTCGAACACATCTTATTGAACACAAAATTGATACGGGTGATGCGACGCCAATCAAACAACGTCACTATCCCATATCTCCTGCGGTACAAGCCCTGGTGTTTGAGGAAGTGGACCGTATGCTTGAGTTAGGCGTTATTGAGGAAAGTTCCAGCCCATGGAGTTCACCTGTCGTATTGGTACGAAAACCTGGCAAGAACCGCATGTGCTTGGACTTTCGGAAGGTGAACGCTGTAACAAAAAAGGATGCGAATCCGATTGCTCAGATAGAGGGACTGTTAGCATGCCTTTCGGAAACACGTTTCATTTCTAGCGTGGATTTGAAAGAACCTACTGGCAGATACCGTTGGAGCAAAGCTCGAGGGAAAAGACTGCATTTACCATACCCGGTAGACCACTCTATCAGTTCAAAGTGATGCCGTTCGGACTCTCGAACGCCGCTCAGAGCCTTACTTACCTAATGAACCTTATAGTTCCATCAGAATTGCGAGACCGAGTTTTTGTTTACTTGGATGACCTATTAGTCATTTTTAAAACTTTCGAAGAACACGCCGAAATATTACGTGTTTCAGCTAGGAGACTGTTAGAGGCAGGGTTGACGATCAACGTCAAGAAATCGAAATTTTGTTTTCAAGAGTTACAGTACCTAGGATACGTAGTAGGAGACGGTTGTCTAAAGGCAGACTCGGCAAAGACATCACCTATTCTAGAATTTCCAGTACCTACGTCGACAAGACAAGTACGCCGATTCATTGGCATGGCAGGATGGTACCGACGATTTATCGAAAAATTTTCTAGCATATCTAGTGCTATGACAGACACCTTGAGAAAGAAAGTTAAGTTTGAATTCGGGAACGAAGCATTGAAGGCTTTTAACGACTTGAAAAGAGCGTTAACCTCCGCTCCTGTTCTCGTTAATCCGGACTTCAGCAAGCAATTCGTAATTTTATGCGATGCATCGAACACTGGCATTGGCTGCGTGCTATGTCAGAAGGATGAGACTGGAGTGGAGAAACCTATTTACTACTATTCACAAAAGTTAAATGCTGCTCAACGCAACTACACTGTCACTGAGCGCGAGTGTCTGGCTGCCGTGAAAGGTATTCAAAAGTTTCGTCCATATGTGGAAGGATATCGATTTTTAGTACTCACCGACCATGCAAGCCTTAAGTGGCTGATGAGTTTGAGAGATCCAACGGGGAGGTTAGCGCGATGGAGCCTCAAATTACAAGGATTTGATTTCGGGATAGAACACCGGAAGGGTACACTGAATGTCGTTTCTGATGCTCTATCACGAGTACAAGAAGTAGAAGGACTACATTCAGAAGTGGTTCGTCTAGGTTCTATGTCGATCAATCCGACTGAAGTGTTACACATAGAGTTGGAGGATCCGGCTTTTAAGTCGGAAGAATATTTCCAAATCGCCGAACACATCAGAAACAATAACGAGAGACTCCCTGATCTCCGAGTTTCGAAAAGTTTCGTGTACTAGAAGATCAGGCATTGTACAGGTAACCCTCTTCAAGACGAACAAGTTTGAAAGTTGTGGGTTCCGCCAACGCTGACCGAATAGCTAATCTCTCAGGCACATCCACCTAGACCTTCACACGGTGGAATAGCGAAGACGCTATTCCACCAGCTTTGGCAACTCAGGTTAAACAATTCATAAGGAATTGCGAGACTTGTTAGACGACGAAAGCTCCGAATACGATTCTGCGTACGAAGATGGGAAAAGCGTATACTGTGGAAAGACCTTTTCAACACTTATACGTAGACTTTCTCGGACCCTACCCGCGATCACGAAGTGTCAACATTTATATGATTATTAACTAAGTTTGTCTTCATTAAGCCTTTGAAAAAAGCAAATTCAGCCGAAGTCATTAAGTTTTTGAGAGATGAAATATTTCTAGTATACGGAGTTCCAGAAAGCATATTGTCAGACAATGGATCGCAGTTCGTGAGCAAAGAGTTCAGTAAAATGGTCGAGAACTTCGGTATTCGTCACGTAAAAACCGCGGCTTACTCACCACAAGCGAATGCTAGTGAGAGAGTCAATCGATCTATTTTGTCAGCAATTCGTTCTTACGTCGATACGCGGCAATATAATTGGGACGAGTATTTGTCCAGTATAGGAAGTGCGTTACGCACCTCAGTGGATTCAGTTTAAGGGATTTCCCCATACGAAGCATTGTTCGGACAACGAATGATAGAACACGGGACGGATTATAAACTCTTGAAGAAACTTAACGGACTAAATAATTCAGAAATAGACTGGTTGCCGAAAGCGGCTAAAATACACGCATAAATTACACGCATATTTGAAATCAGCATTAGATCAAGCACACGAATCATATAGAGCGAGTTACAATCTTAGAAGTAGGATAGTGCATTTCCAAGTAGGAGAGGCAGCATATAAACGAAATTTCACTCTTAGTAATGTGTCAAAGCATAAAAATGCAAAACTCTGTCCTAAGTTCGTGAAAGTTATTATTCAGAAAAATATAGGAAATAACTTGTACAAAGTTAAAGACGAGAAAGGTTTCGAGTCAGTATTACACACCAAAGACTTAAAGACGTAAGAGAAGGTAACGAAAGTCAGTAGCCCGGCTGTCAGCTGAGCATGAGACTCATTTTAAAGATCGAACATTATTTTTTTTTTTTTTGTGTTTCTTCTTTTCTTCTCTTGACGAGTCAAGGACAAGTCCAAAGAAGAAATTTTGTAGGAAACGTTCCGACGACAACACCCAGCCAGAATATCTAAAAGCCAAACAAAGCAAAAAGTAACTCTAGGCTAATAAGAAATAATTTTCTTCGCAAAAAAAAAAAAAAAAAAATAAATAAATAAAAGAAAAAGTGAACGAGTACCCTTAAACTTGTTCCCAATAAGGAAACGCTCAGAAATAAGTTAGGACAACGCAGTAGAATAGATTGAACAAGAAAACGGATCTACTACAATTTTCGGTCACCCTTTTGTTCAAATTCCATTCTATTCCGAAAGGCCGGAAGTGAATAGTCGACTAGTAAAATGAATGACACCAGACTCGTTCCTTTCAGTCTGACCGTCGAACGAGAAACATCTTAACAAGTGAACAAGTCTTTATATTATATTTTTGGTATAATCTTTTTTCATCCTGCTTATGGTATGTGATTCTTCGTTAAAAGATAATAAAATAGTAGTAACCTTTACCGACCTACCTCAGGACTCCAAGATTTACGACATTAGTAATTGCCAATCACCAAGAATCAGCGACGACGAAAAATTAAATGCCACGACGAACCTACGTCGTAATAACACAAAGTATTCTCGGTGCACCAGAAAATGTGCAAGTCAAAGTTCTATAGAAAACCCTAAAGCAACAAGGTAAACCTCTCTTATTTTATCATTTTACCCAAACAACCTTAAAAAAAGAAAGTATTTAACCAAACCAAACGAAACGCCAAATAATCGGAAAATGAAACCGAAAGAAAACCCACTTGTTCATATTTCGATACCACAGTAGTAACACAATTTTTATTTCCACAGTAAAACATTAGGTACTGTGTAAGATATGCAACGACGACGGTCAGGCGGCATGCATACTCGTCAACGCTTCTATCGCCACATTCTTCACACAAGCTACATCAATCAACACACATAAGAAGACACATAAAAGAAGCGAACAAACTGCAATCAACGCTACACATGTCTTATATAAAACCTCATACGTTGAACTGTACAATTATCCATTTACCGAACGCATAAAGTAGTTGAAAAACTATATAAAAAGGAAACAGTAAAAGTCTACAATCATACAGTATAAAGTTTAATCTACATCCAGCCATCCTATCGGTATACTCAGTTTCTTGCAGTACCTTCGTCACACGAGAAAACGAAAGAAGAAGGCACCGAGAAGCAGCTGAGGAATCGACAAACATATAGAAAAAATTCTTAACACCGAGTAGGGAGTGAAGGGAAAAACCAAGCAAAACCATGCTCTGTTTTGCGGACAGAAGCTTCAAATATTCTTCTTGAATCACGAAACGCAGTTCCAGTGGACAAGTAAATAACAACAAAAAAAACGACTGAATATATACCTACGGACTACCGCAACACTAGCAGTAGTACGAAGACGAAGGAATTAGTTTGGGTATATTCAAGTCATTGATCGCCGAAAACCAAACGACATACAGTTCGTTGGGATGTTCCTGACCTGAGACAACAATTGCAGTTTATGTGAATTTATATAATATTTAAGTATCTAAAAGCAAATCTACCCCTGATAGGTTATGAGTAAAAGGAATCCCAAGTGAAAGTATTTTTATAATTTTTGATTGCATAGTGTTAGAGATTTATAAGTGCAGTGAGACATAAGTTTTTATTGATTATCGTAGACAACAAAGAGAAGACAAATTAAGTTGAATAGATATACATATATCTGAATTTAGTATACCCACAAGTGAAGTGTTAGCGAGTGAATAAGAATCAGATTTTATTAGCATATCTGAAAGTGTAAAGTCAGAGTTAACGGACTAGGAATAAATTAGTGTTGAGTTTAGTGAAGTGACAAAAAGATACTTCATCGCTTTGGCGATGAAACTGGCGAGATTACTTTTGTGTCAACTAGAGGATCATCAGTGATTGACTACTGCTGCCCTTCATACAGTGCTTTGGAAATGATTGAAAGTTTCTCAATCGATAGTACAATCTTTTCCGACCACATGCATCTAGTGTTAGGTCTTAAAGCTTTTGAAGATACGCAGAGTTCCCCCAGTTCAATGTTGCTTCCAAGACTAAAATGGTTTACCAATAGACGCGATCAATACATAAAGAGAATTGATGAAGTTGCTGTAGAAAAACTCTTGCCTTTGGATAGCCTTGAAACACGATGCAACTCCTTAAAAGAGTGTATCTATGCGGCATACGAGAACCCTATTAATACCAATGTCAAGTTTGAGCGGAAGAAACCCTGGTTTGATATGGATTGTCATAAAGCTAGAAAATCTTCACTCAAGCTACTCAACATTTACAGGAAATATAATCTCGATGCAAGCAGAAAAAACAACAGTGATGCAAATAAAAAGTATAAAACCCTATGTAAAGAAAAACAACGTTCGTACTACCAGCGCATTTCCAGTCAACTCGCAAGTATTACCACAGCAAAACATTGGTGGAAGTTGGCCAAAGAGATACGCGGTAATCCTACGAATAGTGGAACCCAAATCACAGCTTTCGAATTTATGTCATATTTCGAAAATTCCCTTAATTCAGATGGATTAAACAGCGGAGAATATTCCCGAGAAACAAATCTAGTTGAAATACCTGAACTTGATCACCCAATTGATTTGAATGAAGTAAGGATTACGATTGAATCTTCAAAAGAAAACAAAGCTCCGGGTATAGACGGCATCCCATATGAGTTTTATAAAAATGCGAGTAACTCTTTTATTGGCGATGTTCACACCTTGCTGAAAAGAATCTACGAAACAGGAACAATACCAACATCCTTCAAAAAATCAATTATCTTTCCGCTCTTCAAAAAAGGTGACGCTATTCTTGTATCTAATTATCGTGGGCTTTCATTTTTAGATACCCTCTACAAATTATTCACCTCAGTTCTCCTAAACTGCCTCAATACTTGGATCGAAAACAACAATATACTCAATGAATACCAAGCTGCCTACCAAAAAGATTATAGTACCATCGATCAGATCTTCAATCTTTCATGCTTAATTCAGCTGCAACTAAGCCAGAAAAAGAAACTATATGCTTGGTTCGTAGACTTAAAAGCTGCGTTCGACAATATTAACAGAGAAGCTCTTATTCACAAACTTATTACATTGGGCATCTCGACGAAAATGGTTAAAATTATCAAACTACTATACCAAGATACAGTTGCCGCGCGCCGTCTGGGATGGAAGCATTACCTCTAATTTCTTCCGAACGAGCAAAGGCGTTAAACAAGGTTGCGTTCTGAGTGCTTTGCTTTTTGTCTTGTTTTTAAATGACCTCCATTCTGAACTGCCCATCGGAATACATGTGGAAGGAATCGGTATAAATGTTCTTTTGTTTGCCGATGACATTTAATTTTAGCTAAAAGTCCAGCTTTACTTCAATCAATCATTAACAAGTTCAGCAGCTATTGCGATAAATGGAACCTGGAAGTTTATCTTGAGAAATCTGAAATTGTAATTTTTAGGAATGGAGGACGAAGAGCATTAAGTGAAAAATGGAATTTCAAAGGTGTAGAAGTAAAAATAACAAACCAGTATAAATATCTTGGCGTCGTCTTTACATATAATATGTCCTGGTCTGAACATCTGACAAAGAGGCTCGCAACATCAAAAAATGCAATCAACGCAACCTGGTCTAAGTTCTTGAAAAATAAGTTAGTACCTCATTCAGCAAATTTTAAAGTCCATGATTCAGCCGCCAGATCAATTATGTATTACTGTGCTCAAGTATGGGGGTACAAAGAGTACATACAATGTGAAAAGCTTCAAAGGTTTTTCGTCAAAAGATGTTTCAACCTACCAGATAATACACCAAACTACGTTATACATATCGAAACCGGTCTTTCAAAAGCGTTTCTTACTACCCTTGAAATACATTTGAAATATTTGCGAAAAGTTTTCAGTCTACCCAGCTCTAGATTACCTCGCATACTTTCAACCGCAGTACTTCGCAAAAATATTTATTGGGCCCAAGAATGGTCAGGCCTTTTCCGTGCGACTGGCATCGTTGTCAACTATGAAGCAAGTAATTTCGATTGGAAACTTGCCCACAACATGCTTTTGATTAAGCTGAGAGAACAACAGTGGAAAGCTTCTACCGAAAGTGCTTTACAATCGCAATTTCACGGCGAATATAGCAATCTATCATACACAGAGGTACCAAACTATTTTAATGACTCAAATTCACGAGAAATGATAAGTATGATCTTAAGAACGAGGTGTGGATTACTTAACTTGAATGCTAGGGCATTTCAGCATGACACTGTTGGCTTATGCACAATGTGTAATCTTGATGCAACGGAGAACACATACCACTTCGTCAGCATTTGTCCTATTTTCAATTCATACCGGAGATTATTTTTAGGAGCTGAAACAATTAATCGCACCGAGTTTTTTCAAATATTAAATGGCAAATGTTATTTAAATCTATTCAAATTTTTAAAATATGCTCTTAATTATCGCAACTTAATTGTAAATGAATATAATATTTAAAGTAAATTCAAGCTAAGCCAAAATATAAATAGTAAAATTTTAACCTGAGAGACAACTTTAACAAGTTATTGTCCTAACTAATTTTGAACACCAGCATAATCTTGTTTTTTATAACTACTTTTTTTAAGAAAATAAAATTTATTTATCTATCTATCTATCTATCTACTTCAAGTAAAGGCATAAAAGAAAAAGTATTTAGATAAGATCCATGTGGACAACAAAAAATTAAACAGGTGATATAGTACAGAAAATAGAATAAAGGAAAAATCTTATTGGAGTTTAGTAGAAGTAAAGTAATGAAGATGAAAGTATTTGAAAATATGATACCAAAGTCGAATCAGAAAGTACTTGGAAAAATAGTACAATTAGAATGAAGCAATAAATCAAGGAGAATAGGTACAAGAGTAACCATAGGAAATGAATTCAGAGTAGGCATATTAAGGGAGTAGAAATAGAATAATCTGCGAGAAGGAATACAGTAAATATACTAGGTAGATCCTCTTGTAACCCCATTTGTGTTTCAGCTAACAACGTAATGTCCAAATATCTGAAAAGTCCGAAAGTGTATAAATCCTATTTAACTATTATTACGAAATTCAAGAAAATTTACAGCTTTAATTCATCAATCAACCAAGTAGTGTGCACATTTACGAGGAGAGATTGGGTGAGTCATTTTTCTGATTATTATTATTTATAAATAATTAAAACTTTTGCATTGATTTGAAACATATTATATCATATTATATAAAAGTGTTTATATTTATATTTGAACATACACATTCATTCTTTCTCGATACCAAGAGTGCATTGATAAGACCCGATGCACTGAAGAAACAAATAATTTCAGAGTAACTAAGATCAAATAAGTCAAATCCAAAAAGAGAAGAGCCAGGACTCAAAGTCAATTTATGTTATTGTATAGTATATGTCGAGATAACGTCAGATAGGTAAAGACCGACTGGCGTATCGAAGATTCGTTTGTCAAATATTTATGTTTAGAGATAGGAAATAAGCAAAGAGTGGTAGTTCTTGCTTTTTATTTGCATAGTGAGTATTAAATTAATGTTAATTATCATCTAAGACACTTAGTTAGTTTGAGTTAAGTTAAAACAAAACCATTGAAGATTCTTGAATAAAGTTTGTAAGATTATTATAAAGATAGAATCAAATCTTTTATTGATAACTATTATTCGGTTTCAAGGAATATTTTTTTTTTTTGTTAATAAGTAGATTTACCATCTAAGATGGCAGATAGATAATGAGAAGGTAGGGGCGAAGAGAGTCGGACAACCAGTTTAAGGGGGAAGTTTATCAGACTTTCCTCATCGAAAGGATGGGGATCTTCAGTTAATAACAAGTCGTAGCCTATAGAAGATCATAATGGAGTATGAGAAGAATCATACTATTTAGGGTGGGTAAAGATAGACGAAGGGAGAGTATAACACCAACTCCTCCCTGATTAAGGGGTTTCTGAATTTTAAAGAACCAAATGGAAACCATAGGTTTGATACTGCCCGTACAACAGAATTGATAGGGAAGGGTAGTGTACAGGTTCAGGAGGCATGAACATCGGTGTCCTCCACAAGTCTAGTCACCAATCATCGATTATTGAACTGAACAAAGATATCAGTAAACGAGAAGTACGGTCGTTTATTCGCAGATAAAAGAATCTAAAGAATCTGACTCGGGCCTCAGCAAAACTATAACATTTATTAACGAGCGTACCACCAAGCTCAATAGGGTCTGTAAACCAAAATGTAACACCGTCAATACTCCGGCAGCAAGATCCCCCCTCATCCGGCGAGCGCAGCGATCGTGCACCCAGCAGACCCAGGCGGCCGTAGAGTAGAGACAACCTTATCTGAAAGCAAATCTTATCTTCTTGGAACATAGTCTATGGGAGATAGGAGAAGAGTGTAAGATAAGGAACGCTTCCTCATGGGAACGAGGAGAAAGGCAAAGAGGGTTGAGTGATCTCTTTTATGAGATTAGAGTAGGCCGAATCCTATTCATGCTAACAAACGTAATATATTCTCTCGTCTTCTCGTCCTTTCATTAGGATATATTCGATATTCTCAGGAAGAGTTAAATAGTCAGTGTACATCGGAGATCTGGGATTTCCCACTGTATGTGAGTTATTCAAAGAGAGAAGTCAAGGAACGACATTGACTACTGTTAACTCGAATGTAGAGTCGGTAAGCGGAATGTGTTAAAGTAGTGTATATATACAAAATATCGAAGTATATTTATAAATGAAAAAGGCAGGGAGAGTAAGGGACAAAGTTGAGACGTAACGACCTGGTCCTGATTTTTCTCTGCTTCTGGAAGGTATGTGGGAAAAATTTACTGTTACAGAAGTGCCCAAAGTAGGTGCCCGATTGTAAATGGTAGAATATGAAATTCCCTCGAGCGTACGTTACAGATGGCGCCCAACGTGGGTCCCGAATGTAATGGATAGCATAAAAATAAATTAGCTTACGAAATTTCTCCCGAGTACTTTACAGGGTTCACAAAGAGAAATAGCGCATATTTAAGAAAAATTGAGGGAATGCCATCGGGGCCAGGTGAATGATCATCTTTCAATGATCTTAACTTATCAGAAGCTGTACAGGAATTGATGGTCAACGAAACGAGAGACGTGTGTGGGCTATTATTCGGGAACTTGTGGTTTTCAAGGTCAGGTACATTTGGAGCATTGCTATAGGATTGACTGAAAAAGGTTGCAAAGAGATTGACTATTACATTGGGTTCAGAGGAAGACATGTCGAGGAAATTGAAAGTTGAGGGAAGGCCGTCGGATTTTCTTTTCACATTTATGAACTGGTAGAATCGTTTTGGATGAGAGATGAGACGAGTTTGCATTTTATTAAGGTATGTCTGGTAGAGAGATTGGCACAAGGCCGAAAAGTCAGAAAAGGCTTGTTGATAGTAAAAATAGTTTAATGGTGACTGGAATTTAAGGTATATTTTCCATAATTTATTTCTTTTATTTCGGATATTACGTAACTCATTAGTATACCAAGGAGGTGATGAAACACATGTTTTTTAAACCGTATAAGGTCCACAATGGTTAAGACATGCGAAGATTGAAGTGTAAAAAAAGGAAAGAGCTATGTGAATGGGAACAGTTGGGTTAGTAAAAAGGTTAAAGTTAATGTTGTTAAGAAGGTTGTTTAGTTGATTAAAATGGGCTTTGCGAAAGTTGAAGAAGGAGGACTTTTCAGACTCAATAGTTTGATCGCAGTCATCAAGACAGAGGATAATAGATAATGGGGGGTGGTAGTGATCAATAGTTGTGAGGAGATGGAAGCTTTCAGAGACCATAGAGTTAAATGGGTCAGAGGAGAAGGCGAGGTCGAGTTGTCTCCCTAAATTATTACAACTACCACTGATTTGGAAAAGTCCTGACTCCAGTAGTCTATCTGTGAAAAGAAATTCTTTTTCAGAAGAAGGATTGGCGGGGACAAAACATGATTTATCTTCAGATGGTATCCATTGCAGGTCAGGTAAGTTAAAGTCCCCGAGAATGATAAATTCATCATTTGAATTTGCATCCTCAATTAACGAACAAATTAAGTCAACAAATTTTTGATAGACAGAGTTAGGCTGTGAACAACAAAGGAAATAAAAACACCGTTTAGATAAAGACAGTTTGATACATACAAATTCATATAGTGGTGATATAGAGACTTTAACTAGAGATGCGTTTAGATGATTGCTGACGGCAAAAAGAACACCACGACCATTTGGAGCGATATCACTTATTTGGCCATCCGCACGAAAGACAGTAAAATCTGATGTAAATAGTTCACTATCGAGAAAATCAGAGTTAAGATTTGTTTCTGTAAGGGCAAATATGTCAAAAGGATGATTTTGGGAGTTGAGATATACGTTAGAAGTTTTAGTACGAAGGCCTTGAACATTCTGATAATAAAGAGAAAGGGTAATTGTAGATGCAGGCTGCAATGCTGAATTACAATTAAAGACGAGGATTATGACTGTAACGAGCGAATGGTAAACGTTTAGAATTTAAATGCGAAGCATAAGTAGCTAGGTCCTTCAAAACTGTAGATGAAGAAATATTTAATGTTTTGTGGAAGCGGATATATAATTTGTTGAGAGAAGCTGGATCAGTTGAATCCTTCTTTTTGCAATGATACTAAGACATTCATTTTAGTTTTGCCATTGATACAAACATTATCAGACTTATTATAAAGATATAAGAGGTAGAGGCGAACATTTTCGTAAATTTTGCTGTCACGTAATCGAGCCATCAAATAACGACCATCAAGCTCATCACTGGTAGTTTTCGAGGCAGCAAATTTTGATGTGAGTTTAGCGACGGGTGAGAACATTGGGTCAAAAACTGGAGGAGGTAAACAGGAATCGAACATAGTATTTGAAAGGTTGGGACTTCTAGAAGGATAGCGTGGGGTGATATTTTGAGGTGTCGGGTTAAGGGTGTGGGAATGGATAAAATTGCAAAAAGGTCCGTCAGAGAAGCTGTTATTATTCCTGGATATAGGTATGGGAATAATATTTAATTTAGTATGCAAGGAGACTCGCTTTCGC
The DNA here is from genome assembly GCA_949320155.1 of Melangyna quadrimaculata. NCBI lineage: Eukaryota > Metazoa > Arthropoda > Insecta > Diptera > Syrphidae > Melangyna > Melangyna quadrimaculata. Next base: position 26,865,574 of record OX439486.1, read on the forward strand.
TGCGGAATTAAAGAGTTATTCGAGATAGGAGAGGTCGAGCAATTTGGATATGGGTTAGAATAGGTGCTGGAAAAGTTTTTCTTAGATCTATTTACATTTTATTTTTTTTATTTGAAACATTGTTGGTGGTAGGCTTAGGATAATCATTAATTTGTTTAACCAACCATTTGGAGATTTTTATTTTATTTTGCAAGTATTTAGGTTTAAAAGTTGAACAAAACAGCCATTGGTATTTTGATGGAATATAAACTTTAAAACTTTATGAGTCGGCATTCTCCAATAGTAACTTTAAATCTGCGCCTAAAAAGATTTTGGATCCAGGAATTGTCAGCGTTAATGGGCGTATTATGTACTAAGTAAGGATCGAAGTAGTTAAGGGATTTTAATTTTGCTAGCCTAGTATTCCAGTCGCTTGCTGTCCAAGTGTAACCGACTCGAGTGATAGTAGGTTCAGGTGAAGCAGAATATTCGTTACGGATAACGGAAGAGATATTTTGAGTGTTGGCAACTGGAGAGGGACTGATTGAACCGGTGGTAGGTAGGCTGTCAGTTGATTGAATTATTTCATTATGTGTTGACGTATTGTTAATGGCATGGGCATCGGCGGTAGCAAGAGGAGGAAGTGAACGAGTGATTGTTGGGCTAAGAGATGATTCCATTATTTCGGCAAGGATAGATGTGTTATAGTTGGCTTCTATTGGCTGAATATTATTCATCTGAATTTCATAAATCTTACTTGATGTTATTTTTAGTTCATCGATGATATCATTAAAAAAGTTTGTAATGGAAGTTCAAGATCAGACCGTATAGTTTTGATATTATCAAAAATATTCTCAAGAGGATATGAATTTAGGACGGATACAAGGGTAGAATGAATTTCTTTATTAATGTTTTCAAAGCAGCAGAGTATGTTCAACCCGCGAATTAAGAGATTTCATAATAGATGACAGCTGTTTCTCCAAAATAGATTGGTTTGCGAAAAAGCGCTTTGCGAGGGTCTCGATTTGGCTTTCTAGGGTTTCAATGCTTTTAGAAAAGTCATCAAAGTGATGAAACTGTGAGAGAACGTTATTATGAAAGCGATTATTTTCGGTTATAATGGAGTTGGTAGAGTCACTAACACATTTAACCGCGAGAAGAACGTGGGAGAGCGATATATTGTTACATTCAGGGCAGAGATATACAAAATGATTTAAGTATTCCTTGAGATATACGCTTGATTTTTTATTAAGCCCGATACACAGAGGGTGATATAATTTACCGCAAAGACCACGGCACGTGATACGTTGGGTGAACTTGCTATCAAGAATGCAATTGTTCGCGTCAAACGGGTTATTCTCCATTATTTAATTTCTTAGGCAATATGGATGAGTATAATTTTTTTAGTTTGTTGATTTATCTTTAAATTTTTTTTTTTCTTTAATTAGCTAACAAAAATGTTGGTTCTTAGTGTCTTCCTTGTATATGAAATCCATAGTACTATCATGGTGAATGTCGAATGGACTGACATCTTCATTCAGTGGGCAAAAGAATTTCATTAAATTCCACAACCCTATCTCACGGAGACATTTGAATTTTGTGGAGAATTATTTGCAAGAATAGGAAAGGAATAGCCTAATTTATAACAGTTAGAGTGAAATAGAGAGAAGGGATGTTTTTTGTTGGTTTACATTTTTTTGTCGGTTACCTTTCTTTGCAAATGTGCAGAGAATTAAAAAGTGTGAAATAAAATGTTGGGTATTCTCCTTGGTTTGTTGGGTTTTGTGCGGTTAAAGAGGAAGGGGTGGTTTTTTTTTACAGCTTTGGGTGTCTTGTGTGCAAGAAGACAATGGTGACGGCGGCGCGCGGCACGTGAAGGTCAAGGCATAATAGGTAGGTAGATTGTTTTTTTTTTTGCTTTCTAGATATTTAGGTCTGTTGGTAAAAATATGAGTGATGCAATAATTTATGAGTTTGATGGCTATGCTGTTTTTTGATGAGTATGGCTCGTGGTAGGTAGTTAGCTATGTATGTCGCTTTTTTATTTTAACCTAGTTATGGTTGTATATAATTTGTATTAATATCTAGGTAGAAACTTGTAGGTAGGTAGGTACCTAGACCTACCCAAATTTTAATTGAATGTTTATGATTATTTTTCGCTGATTTTTGTCTTTTTAAGGTGTTAGTTTAGAAATTTGAAATTAATAGGAATGATGGCTACCATTATTTAGGATTTTCAGTGAGAAATTTGAACTTATAACTTACCACTATGTGACCATGTTGTTAAGTCTTAAGGACATCTAGGTATTACCTAAATCGTTACTCTTGGTAATTAAAAATTAGTGAAATTTCTTTGAAATTCTCTGTTTGGTTCATGGTCGACAATCGCCTACCAATATTCTAATTGGAGTTTTAAAAAATCCTAACTTCAATTCTGCTGGAAAGAATTTTCAAATTAAGATACCTATTAATATAAGCCTTTAAATGTGCCTAAATTTTTGTTTAAAATTTGTTGAGGAAAAAAATTAACTTTTTTACAAAAAAAAATTAATTTTTTTACAATCAAAAATTAACTTTTTTACAAAAAAAAATCAACTTTTTACAAAAAAAAATTAACGCTATTAAAATAATTAAATTTTGTACAAGGAAAAAATTAACTTTTTACAAAAAAAAAAACTAACTTTAATAAGCCTAAATTGAGTAAAATTTTAAGAGTTGCCACATCTTTAAAATAACTTCTTTTCTTAAGTGAAGAGTGAGGTAGTCAACTAATTTATATACATATATAGGTATTTACGCTCAGCCCTGACTCACATTAAATAACATAGCGCCTTTGGCGACCTGCTACCTTTTAGTAAGTATGTAAATAATTTTCTATTCGTAATCTAACGGAAACAAAGTGGGGGTGTTTGAATACAAAATCGAAATTTGATTTGTATCGCTTTAAAAAAATAAAAAAAAAACTAGTGATACACAATTATATACCTTTACATAAAATACTCGTAAATGGCCATAACTTGGGCAATTATTTTTTGATATTTATAAAGGAAGTATCAAATGAAAGGTTATAAAACACAAAAATTATATACAGGGTTTTTGTTTTTGAATCAGCTTTTTTATGGTGGTATGAATTTTTGAGTAGAAGTCCCCCATCGATCCTAGCTCCGCATTTATTAAAAAGAGGGGGTCAAAGGACACGAAGCATGGTATTTAGCTGATTTTGATCAAACAAAAATCGTCGACTAATGAAACATGACGTAAATATTTCAATTTATCATTGAAAATTAGGATCAAAAGCGTGCTTACAAATATCTGGGGTGAAAGGTGTTTTTATAGTAGGGGGGGGGGGGGGGTTGTAGATTGAAGAATGTGGTGTGGACTTATAATGAAAAAGTATATAAAATAGTGTCAGTGAAATTGTGCAAAAAAGTGGACAAACGATGTGCCATATGCGTAGGTTACCTCAAAATAATTTTTTGTGGTTTGAATACCCCCTGACCCCTCATCAAAAACCACCAGTCTACCCTCTTCATGACTTCGCTATAATGACAAATATCACATTTTTCACGATTTCATTGACAAATTTTTTTATAAACTTTTTTCAACATAAATCCTCCACATCCCATTCTTAATTCTGCAACCCCCCCCCCCCAAACCTTTAAAACACCCTTTCACCCCAGATATTTGTAGGTACGCTTTTGATCCTAATTTTCAATGATAAATTGAAATATTAACGTCATGTTTCATTGGTCGACGATTTTTGTTTGATCAAAATCAGCGAAATACCATGCTTCGTGACCTTTTACCCCCTCTTTTTCATAGACGTGGAGCTAGGATCGATATGCACTTTTACTCAAGAATTCATAACACCATAAAAAAGCTGATTCAAAAAAAAACTCTGTATATAATTTGTCCGAACTTTGTAGGAATTCATGTCTAATTTTCCTGGATTATAATGTTTAAATGATCTTCTAGTTTTAAGTGTTTGACTAAAAATTAATTGAAGCAGTTTATAAAGAAAAAAAAAAGTATTTAGTCAAGTAAAATTTTGAAAAAAAAATTAATACATTTTTTTCCAATTTTTGTTCTCTAATTGTTAAAAAAAAAGTATTTTTAAAATTGATTCAATATAGCTTTTAACGCCCTTTAGTCCATACAAATTGGCGTTTGATCCCGGCGTTCTCACTTTTTAAAATTGTTTTTCAGAAAAATTATTTTAAGATTTTTAGTTTTTAAAAGTATAGATATACCTAAGGTCCTGTACCAAAACGACCGGTACAGTACCGAAAATTAACGCTGTGTACCGCGTACCAAAGAAAAGCCTCGGTAAACACAAATATACCGAAATCAAATTACTGTGCCAAAATTTAAAAATAAATTGAGATGAAGTCTGATCTGTATATGTACCTACCTAGGTACATATACAGGGTGTCCCATTAACAATGGTCCAAACTAAGAACTGGTAAAAGGCCAGGGCATACCCTATGAGAAATTTGGTAACTTTTCCATACCGAATCATAGCAGTTCTCGAGTAAGGGCTATTTTTTGAAATTTGAAAAACAAAATCTTACTTTGAACCAGTTTTTTGCTCACCCTGTCCACAATTGATTTTTGATTTTTTTTTTACAGATTTTGCATTAAAACATTGACTTACAGTTCCACTAACTTAACGTAGGAGCTTTACGTAGGAGAGGAGTACCCGAGAAGATTATCGCCATTATAAAGGCTACCTACGAGGGTGCATCGTGTCAAGTCTTACACAACGGAAAGGTATCAGAGGACTTCGATATCCATAGCGGAGTTCGTCAAGGATGTTTGCTATCTCCACTACTTTTCCTGGTGGTTATAGGGGATGTTCTTCATGCAGCTCTAGCCGAGCAAGCGCGTGGAATTCGATGGACGATGTTTTCGTTCCTGCAACATCTTGATTACGCTGACGATATTTATTTGCTCTCGCACAACATTATGGATCTTCATCATATGGTGACTAATCTGGAATGCGAGGCAAACAAAGTCGGTTTGAGGATCAACACCGGGAAAACAAAAATCCTCAACATTTCTGAATCTTCTTCTCAAGTTGTCGTTGCGGGAGAGCAGGTTGAAGCGGTGGACAAATTCCTGTACCTCGGTAGTGTTGTCTCAAAAGACGGCGGTGGTACGGATGAAGTTGTTAACTGCCGAATCGGCAAAGCTAAAGCTGCTTTCGGCATGCTGTCTAAAGTTTGGAGGAGCAACGTCTACAGTACGAAGACCAAGCTGCGACTGTTCCGGTCGAACGTAGAGTCAGTACTACTATATGGGTGTAGTACATGGAAAGTGACCGCCTCTGTCACAAGGAAGCTACAAACTTTCGAAAATAGATGTCTCCGCAACATCCTAAGGATTTTTTGGCCGAACACCATCTCCAACAAAGAACTCCTTCGGGGAACGGGCCAAAGTCCTATTGACATCGTTATTAGGAAAAGAAAGTGGCAGTGGATTGGTCACACCCTACGTCGTGGTGCAGACTCTATTGCAAGACATGCAATGGGGTGGGATCCACTCATCCAAGATGGCAGAAGACCTGGAGGCCAGAGAAAATCTTGGCGCAGAACAGTCGACAAGGAATCACAAAAGCTCGGTAAAAGTTGGGGAGAGCTAAAATACATTTCCAGAAACCGAACGAGATGGCGTGTAGCGGTAGTTGACGCCCTGTGCCCCTTAGAGGGGTCAAGGATCTAAGTAAGTAAGTAACTTAACTGAGTAAAATATTTTTCATTGGCATCACCATTTGCCTGAAATTCATTAGTTAATATTGAACTTTGCCAAAATAAATTTTGACCTCAATCTTCTGAAGAGCTCCCTGAAAAAATTCATATGACTCAATACAGGTTTTATATTTCAAAAACTGCCTATATTTCTGTAGTTCTTAAAAAGGTATAAAACTTGCCAAAGCTATTTTTAAATAGACAGTTATAACCGTTTGAACCCAATCAAACAGGTGCTGCAATAAAAATAGGTAAAAAACCCAAACTTCGATTTTTTACGGGGTTTAGATTTTCCCAAGCATCATAAAATGTATGGGTTTTTGGGTGCACTAAATAAGTTTTTTTTATTATTGTTTTGTTCAGTTTAAAATAATAAAACTTTATGTTATTTTGCATTTTTTGAAAAAAATTTACCTCAAAGTCAAAATTTTGCTCGGGCAAGAAAAATTTAACACCATTTAAAATTGAATATCTGCCAACCCTAAACACATATCGGCTTAACTCAAACGTAATTTTATAGGCTAGCGTTTCTACTAAAAAAAAGTCCAAAATGAGGTCCCTACCATTAGCACTGACAGAGAAATTAACCTCAACAGGGGTCAGGGTACACCAAAGTTTACCTTTTTTAAATCCTCAAAAAGTGATGTCAAAGTTGAAAATCAGACTTTACTGTACAACAATTTTTTTCTTACAATATTAGCAAAAATCACATGCCAACGTATGGCACACGAATTACCGGACACACTGTATACATATAACATAAGTATGTGCATACCTACCTATAGCTGTGTATAATTCAATTTTCAATGCACTGGCCGTCTTGCAATTTACATTCATTTTCGCCTTCTTTTTTTTTTTTTTTTTTTATTTGTGCGCGCACTAAAGGGGTTGTGACTACCCTTAATATGTTGAACACAGTGCGAGCTTTAGGAAAATAGGGCAGGATTTAAGAGGAGGAACCGATGCACATTGGTTTTGAAGTTCTGAATATTAAAATGGGAGGGAAAGATAGAGTCGGGTAAAGCATTCCACATTCGCGTGGTGCGGGAAAAGAAAGAATCCCTGAACTTGACAGTACGTCCGAAGTTGGGCTCAAGGGTAAACTGATGGGCATTCCTAGCAGCGCGAGTATTACGGTTGAATTGTTTAAGGGGAGGAATGCAACTGGCTATTTCGCTAGAGCACTGTTTATGAAAATAACGATAAAATAATGAAATACAAGAAACATTGCGGCGGTGTTCTAGAGAAGCAAATGTATCAGTTATATTTCTTTCACCTATCATTTCCATAGCTCTTCTTTGAATTCTATCCAATAGGCTTAAATGTGTTATTGGAGCACCTGCCCAAACATGAGAGTTGTACTCGAGTTTTGGACGAATAAAAGCTTTATAGATTACAGCCAGATCAGAAGGGGAGAAAAATTTCTTGCATCGCCGAAGAAATCCTAAGCACTTAGCAGCATTTTTGGCGACGTCGAATATGTGGTCATTCCACAGAAGGTGGTCTGTTATACACATACCGAGGACTGAAAGCTTTTCGGTTTCCTCAATGCAAGTGCCACTCATGGATAGTGGCATGGGGGGTGGGTTTCTCTTAGACGACAGTAGACAGCATTGGGTTTTTGAAGCATTAAATTCCACTCGGTTTTTAATTCCCCATTGGACAATGCTGTCAAGATCGGAATTTAATGAGCTAATCATACGCTGCCGTTCAAGTTCCACATCCGAAGGACATGGATGTGAATCTGAAAACGAATATGAGAAGCTGAGGGTGCTGTCATCAGCGAAACAGTTTAATGGATTAGACGTTTCAGACAGAAGATCATTTATGAATATAAGGAAGAGAGTCGGAGACAAAACGGAGCCCTGGGGCACACCAGCATTTATTTTGTGAATTTCAGACTTGAAACCGTCCAATACAACTTGTATTGAACGGTCCGAAGGGTAATTTCTAATCCAACGAAGAAGAGATTCATCGAAACCAAATGCGCGTATTTTCGATAAGAGAGCTTGATGCCAAACTCTATCAAACGCTTTTGAAATATCAAGGGCAATAATCTTACTTTCTCCAAAACGATGTAGAGATGTGTTCCACTGTTCGGTGAGATATACCATCAGATCACCAGTGGACCTATTGCTACGAAAGCCGTACTGCCGGTCATTAAGAAGCTTTCGTTCCTCGAGATATTTCTTTAGCTGGAAATTAATCAGCGTTTCCATGACCTTGGAAAGAAGGGACGTAAGTGCAATTGGTCGATAGTTTGAGGGTGAGGAATATACGCCTTTTTTAGGGACAGGCTGGACAAATACTGTTTTCCATCCACTCGGAAAGAAACCAGTAGAATAGGACAGATGGAAAAGCTTACGCAGTGGTTTTGCCAGCGTTGAAGAACACCTCTTCAGAACAATGGGAGGGATACTATCCGGCCCAGCGGATTTGTGTACGTCGAGATCTTTTAGAACTCTAGCAACTGCACGAGTGCGAAAGAAGATTTGTCCCATGAAATCATTTACGCTCTCAAGTACAGGAGTCATAACACTTTCTGGCAGCGTCGAATTAACAGCAAACTGTGCTGCAAGCAAATTGGCTTTATCTATCGAGCTGACAAAAGGTGTATCGTTGAAGACGAGCGTTGGAACCGACGACGAAGTAGCATTTCGTATATTCTTTGCAAATGACCAAAAATTTTTACTACCTGTGGGACATTGTAGTATTTTTTGCCTTAATTTCTGGTCATGCAAAAATTTGGTTCGTCGAATATGAACATTACAGGTCTTTCTAGCTTGTTTGAACTTATTCCGGTTTTCCTCAGTAGGGTTGGCTTTATAACATCGGAAACTTACTTCTCTGACCCTAATAACCTCTTTACAGCTCGAATCAAACCATGAGTTTTCCTTGGGTTTGATAGATTTTACCCTATTCGGGATAAAATTTCTCATTCCACAAAGAATTAAATTTGTGATCATATCTGCACTGGCATCTACGTCACTATCGAGGAAGCATAGTGACCAGTTAAAGTTACTGAAGAAACCGTTGAGACCGTCCCAGTTGGCTTTCTCGTATTGCCAAACGGTTCTCGTTGGTACTTTCTCTTTAACTGAGTTTTGTTGGCACGAGAAATTAGCAGATATGACACAATGGTCTGATGAGCCTAGAGGCGAAAATACACTAATAGTGTATTTATTAGGGTCAGAGGTAAGAAACAAGTCTAGTGTGTTGGCGGATTGACCTGCAACATCAGGGATTCGAGTTGGCTCGTTAACAAGCTGAGTCAGGTGGTTTAACTCAGCAAAGAGCTCAACATACCTTCCTTCGGGTGTTGTCTGGCCAGAAAAGCGAAGCCAACTAGAATTGTGTACATTGAAATCGCCCGCAATGACGATTTCAGTGTGAGGATAATGGGCAACAATTCTTAGGATGGAGTCGGACAGAGCATCAAATTCGTTAAAAGTTGAATTTCTGTCCAGATTTGGGCTCCGATAAATAAAACAGGAATGAATGATGTGCTTATTGACCGTAAATTTGAACCACATGAAGTTAAAATTTGTGTTTGAGCACAAACCATATTGTGGTTGAAGTTGGTACGCAACATCATTCCTTATATAAACAGCGAGACCGTGATGGGGAAAGAATAATGGCACTAAATTATAACCAGGCAGATTGAATTCCGTATGATCGGAGTTTTCTCCTACCTGAGTTTCACTCAGTGCCAAAACGGCTGGCCTGCTTTGCGCAGTATAGACGAATACAGCACAGAAATTCTGTCTAATCCCCCGAATGTTGCTAAAGTCGTCTCTAAATTCACCCACCATTTCAATAAAAACAAAAGCTAACTAAAACCAAATCAGACAATTAACTAAGATGAATGTCTAATCTTAATCGCAATTTGAACTTTACTATAACAAACTATCGCCAGTGTTATGCCTTGGCGACAGACTGCAACAGATCCGGCCCTGGTTACTAAGAAAAGACAAACACCTATTTATCTAATATCATGACAGCTTAATCCCTGCGAGCACGGTGAGGGGATACCTACACAATGCAACAGCAATTAAGCTTACACGACTGTGATAGATAATGGGTAAGGAGAAGGAAGGAATTTACCGCTCTGTGTTATGATGATTTTTTTTTTGTTTTTTCTATTTTTCATTTTTTGTTTTTTATTTGGGCTATTGCACTGTGTTGATTATTGTTGTTAATTTGGTATGCACAAGAACTGGCACTGATTTACATTGCACGACAAGTAATGGGTATTTATTTTTTTTTTTTTTGATTAACGTTAACGGGGGTGGGGACAAAACTCTCACGAGACGTGTGCTGCCGGTGAGTATGTACCTATGTACATACCTATAGGTAGTTTTAATTAAACGAACAATGTTGTAGGTACAATAAGTGTAGGTAGGTATATATTTCAAAAATTGCTAGGTAGGTAGGTTCCTACCTACACTCAAAAAAAAAAATTAGTTGACAACTAAAACTTACCTACCCACTAGTATATCGCTCACTGGCTGAAATTCAACCACCACATTGACACTCTAGTGTTAAACAATGAAAAGTTACCTAGGTAGGTACTTACATACCTACCTACATTCCTACTCGTATGATAAACTGTGAATGAAAAGTCAAAGCCAATAAACCTACCTACCTCCTACCTACCCTAAAAATCAAACAAACAAATTTCAAGCCAAAAACAGGGAATTTGTTTTTATTTTCTGTGCCTAGGTATACAACCTACCTACCACCAAGAACCTACCTGCCTCAACATTGCATACAAATTCTCACTTTTTTCATTAACTTATATAGGTATTTGTCGGCATAATAAGTTGTAAATTTCTTGTAAAAAATTTCAGGTCAAACTCAAAATCATGCAATAATTTAGTTATTAATAAAACCTACCATTCATTATTTATACGAATATATCTACCTATTAAGTTATATTTTCCTTTCCCGCAAAAAATATGCTCAAAATCTTGCACTTGCAACAAATTTCACGGCAAATAAGAAATCTTTGCCAGACAATTTAATATAAAAACTACCCTCAATAATAGCTATACGATGGCATACCTATACATATATACTTACGCAACATGACCATATTTTCCTTTCCCGCATTAAATTATCAACCTACCCTTGATGATATACGAATGTAGGTATACCTATACGCATTATTCTTTCCCAAAAAAAAAAAAAAAAATATAGGTATGTAGGTATTTCTTGCTTCGAGGTTGATGACGACGACGACGACGACAACGACCAACGACCAACGACGACGCAAACGACTAACATATGTCTAGTCTACTTCTCTTGTTCTTCTCGCATATATAATATCAGTAAATTAAGCAAAAAAAATTACTTTGCACATTCAATCAAAGATGATACGAACATTTTTTTGTCATTCTCTTCACCTTTTTCTCATCATAGACGTTGAAAAAAAACCTTCGATTGGTAATCTCGCTTACTCCATTTGATTCTTATCAGAATCGAAAAAAATACACTCCTCTTACTCTAACTACCTAGTTTCGATTCTCTGATAAATGGAAGTCTCCCAAAAATGGAAGTCTCCGCCGAAAATTGTCTCCCAAAAATGGATTTCTCCGTGAGCTAAAGTGGCGCCACCACAGGCAGTGGGCCGCCCTAAAAATTTTTGTCCATGATAGTACTATGATTTTCTTATACAATGGTGTCTTTTTTTTGTTTGGGTTGTGGTATGCGAAAGAGGTTCGTGTATTTGATAAGTGTGGTGAATATTGTCAACTGCTTTAGAGCTCCAATTACAGATGTGTTGTTGTTTTTTAGATGTCAAAGAAGGAGGTGAAATATACATATGAATGCGGAGTATCGACTATTGGCAGAACATCCACTAAAAATTGTACTCACCGGGAGAGATGAGACAAATGCAAAAATAACAATAAGTCTGGGTGATACAGCTGCTGATGAAAAATTGTAGCCTTCAAATGAATCCACAGCTTACAGCAAGGTGCACAGAATAGGTACAAAATAAAAATTGGATTTTTATTTTAATTTGCAGTATTCAGAATCCGGATCTTGCTTCGTCATGCAGAACATAAACAATAAAAATTGCACTCACCAGGGCAAATGAGGTAGAATTATGTAGATAGTAATTTTGGTAAAGCGCAACAGAGACGGTATAATGTTTATGTTGAAGTATCACTCAATCAATATGCACAGAAACTTTTATTTTATAGAATTTTTTTCGCAAATGAATTTATTTTTAATTATTAAAACAACAAGTATCACTTGGGTGCGAATGAAAAATACAACAGAATAGTTTTTAAATTGTACACTTGATCAGTTTATGAACCTAAAAGTTTAATAAAACACCATAAAATTCGATATTTAACGCAGAGGTAAAAAAAGGCAGTCAGTAGTAAGGATTAGCGGGTCCACATGCGGCCGATCGCCACAACAATGGCGTCATTGGCGGTTCAATTTGGTATTTTTAGCTGGCGGTGCAGCGAATAAGTTGCTCAGCGGCTTGGTGGCCGGCCTGTTGATTTGGTGGATGAGTGGATAGCTGCTCAGCGACTTGGTGTCTGGACAATTTGGAAATTCGTACAAAAATGTACGTAAAAACCCAAAACTCACCTAAAAAACCCAAAAATCACGTAAAAACCCAAAAATCACGTTAGAAACACGAAATTTACGTAAGAAACACTTGTTGCTTGGTGGCCAGCCTGTTTATTGGGTGGATAGCTGCTGAGCGACTTGGTGTCTGGACAATTTGGCGGATCGGTTAGAGCATTAAAATAAAAAATTGTTAGGGGAAAAAAAAAGGAAATAAGATCTGTAAAAAAAAAAAAAAAAAAATATTAAAAAAATTATTGTTGTACTCATGTACATATGTAGGTACATAGATCTGAGGCAATCTGAAAAAATTAAAATATGAAAAAAACAACCCTCGAAATTTCGATAGAATAATTCTTTGTTTGCTTCTCATATAATATGACGAGCTTGCTTGTAACCACAAGCAAACAAAAAATATGAAAACATAGCGACCCACTTGAGTGAAAGAAGTGAAAATTATTAATTAAAATGTTTTTTTTTTTTTTAATGTTTATAAATGATAATAGTGAAGTAATAAAATATTTTTTGCAATTTAATAAGAATATTGATATCGGTGGAAGGGGGCTGACATCGAATCCCCCTTCATCAGCCCTTATCCTTAGAGCTTCCATTAAGTGTGATACTGCTTTTAAATCTCGAACGCTGGATTCGTCCGCTTTATTGGCCTCCTCCCAAGCTAAAGTCTGGAGGTCTGAAAACTCCCAGCAAGCTTTGTTAAAATTATCAAGCCACTGCTTGAACTCTCCCTTAGCTTCAATATTATTATATTTCTTCGTAAATTCCATTCTACTTTTTTATGTTTAACTAGCAACTGACGACTTTAAACTGATGATGAGGAAGACAAACGTTCATAGTATTTATACAAAAAAGTTGATCTTACCGAACACACATACCTTAATAGTTTTCCAACTATACACTTAACTACCAATTTTTAAGGGTGTCTTGTCTGTGCAACATTTGATCAAAGTCGAATAATTTCCGACGTTAGGTATACAAAGAAAAAGGTAGAACTTAACTCACGCAACTATATTCCGACCATACCTTTAGATATCAACATTTTCTAAGGGTGTATATGCGACATTCGCTTAATGCCAAAGAATTTAAAAAGGATAGCTCGGTTCAGTACAGTATATCCTGAAAATCCTAATTCTCTTACGGAGGCGCCATCAATAAATTTTGGTCACAGATTAGGTATACAAAAAAAAAAAAGGTAGATCTTAACTCACGCAACTATATTCCGACCATACGTTTAGATATCTACATTTTCTAAGGGTGTATATGCGACATTCGGTTAATGCCAAAGAATTCAAAAAGGATAGCTCGGTTCAGTACAGTATATCCTGAAAATCCTAATACTCTTAAAGAGGCGCCAGCAATAAATGTTGGCCACAGACAAAGAATGTAAGAGGATAGTCTATAGGAACCCATGTTTGTCACAGTCAAACAAATTCGAAAAAGGATCAGTCGTCAAGATAACTTTTTAATTTGTTTTCTTTTAAGGATGCGGTATGGTTTGGTTTCAATAGAAAGTAAAAATTATAGAGGAATTTTCCCAACAGGTACTCTTACAGATGCGTGAGCAATAAATTTCGGTCACAGAAAAAGAATGCAAAAGAGGATAGTCTATAGGAACCCATGTTTGCCACAAGTCAAACAAATTCGATAAAGGATCAGTCGTCAAGATCACTTTTTAATTTGTTTTCTTTTAAGGTTGCGGTATGGTTTGGTTTCAATAGATAATAAAAATTAAAGAGGAATTTTCCCAACAGGTACTCTTACGGAGGGGCCAGCAATAAACTTCGGTCTCAGACAAATAATGTAAAAAAAAGGATATTCTATAGGTATCTATGTTTATACGCGTCGTGACGTCGCGACAGTTGGGACTTGGCTTCAATGGATAATAAAACAAAAAATAATTTTCACACGACTCTTGTAGGTGCGTCAGCAATAAATTCCAGTTCAAAAATAATCAGTAGGATTTTCAAATAGATAATAAAATGGAAAACAAATGTTTAAGGGTACAGACATTCGGTCACAGTCGCAAAGTTTAAAAAAAGGATCGATTTCCTTTACATTGAAAAAAGACAGTGTAACAAAATCCTATGCATACAATGAATATTATAAAGCATAGAAGAATTTTTTCAGAAGACTCTTATGCAGGTGTCAGTAATAATTTCACTTTAACACTGTCAGGGGGATTTTCAAATATCGAACAATTTTAAAAAGGATCGATCGTCATGATTTCCTTTACAATAAAAAAGGAAAGTGTAACAAAATGATATTGATATATGAAACCCCTTGAATTTTTATGATGTAATAAAATAAAAACACTCATTTTTTGTTTTGGATGATGATAAAATTTTATTATTGTATATTGGATATTTTTTTTTTTTTTTTTTTTGTTAATTTAATCGGGTTTACATTTTATTCTTAAATATAATTCTCAAACAATTCTTGTAACTATTTGATCAAGTGGATTATATTCAATAACTCTATCATGAAGCATAAGGCAGTAAGCTGAAGTATTTGCAGGAATATATTTTGATGTCCTCATCTCCAAGCGGATATCGATAGGTCCTGTCTTCAAAGTTTCATTTTGATGTCTACAGTCAATAACAAAAATTGGAGCACGTGATTTGAATAGATCCCAGGAAAGTAGAGGTTCTGTCGTAATCTTATTATAGTAAAAAATAAAATAAATAAATCGGGTGGCACAACGGCTCATGAAGAACCAGGGCCTAGTGACTACCAACTCGCAACCATTCCTGTGTGCGCCTTTCGACAGGAATGGAAGGGACCTACAATTTTATGCCGAATCCGAACGGCTAGACGAGAAGCACTTATTCGTGACAAGTGATACTCTTGGAGGATTTGTCAATTCCTCGCAAGAGGCAGTAGCCCTGAAAAAAAAAACTTTTTAGTTTTTAGGTGGACGAGGCTGGGAAGCGACTTATTATAGTACGTTTTCTGAAAACCTGTATACATTTTGTAAAACAAACTATATCTGTTTCTCTCGAAACAAGCATTGAAATCTTCATGCTGGTATACATCAGAGTTAAGATATACTTTTAAGTCTGATAGATTACAATGATCAAAGGTTGTAGGATCCGCAGATAGGTTTTTATTTTTTCAGTTTGCAGAGCGATTACAATAAATCGAGGTTTTTCTATTTGTGTTGTCGTCTTTACGTTCCAGATGTGATGATCAGAGCTTGATAGCATCGGATATTCATAAAGATCCCAGTTTCGGAAAGCAATTTTCATAAAACTATTTTTACTTACAGATTTGTATAGACTTAATTTCATACAATCTGAAAATGTTACGTGGGGTACTTTCTACTGTAGCTTATGAAGTTTTACTTGAACATTTTCATCGGTCGGAGAGATAAGTGCGTTTTCGTTTACCCTAGCGCGAGTGATAATAAGATCATGTCGAGCATTTGTAATAATTTTTTTATAATCCTCAGCAAATCCTTAAAGTTTATTCAATGGGATACAATAATTAAAATGCAATGGATTCAAATTAATAGCTGAATCAGGAGACCAGGATGCATTCAAAAGCATATCGCTCTCATTTTTAGTTAAAGATAGATAGTTTTTAAGAGTTGATGTAATCCCAACATACAATCGTAATGTTGGGTCGATTTCCTTTCCATTTAGCTCATAGCGTATTTCATCAAAAAGAAAAGCCATTGCATTGTTTACAAGTTTTGTGTTGATTATTTCTTTTCCATCTGACTTTGATAGTGATCCCTCCACATATAAAAAACTTTCTGAAGGAAGATGTTGTATATAAATCTGAATGATATCATTGCGTTCAAAATTGTTTTGATATGGTGAATAAGTATGGTATTCATATTTAGAAATACTTTCACTGATCTCAGGATCTTGGAAGATGTTCAACATATTTGTGATTGTTTTCAGTGTTTAATGATGAGACCCAATACACAGCTAATACACAGAAGTCAAGCTTGAACTCTTGACGGATATTAACATGTACAATTTTTTTGCTAAGGGTGTAAGGAATTACTGAAATTTTAATTAAATAATATTTGAATTTACTGGTTTACTGGCGAACGAAACTTGCAGCATATCTTAGGGAGTTTTGTTTATTAAGGGGTCGAACCCGTTCACTTTTGAATAAATGAGGTCGAATTCGTTTTCTATCTTAGTACTTATGGTGTAACGATAATTTTGAAAAGTTTCCATTAGATGATAAGATATTCCAGAGAAAATAGAATACAGTGGGAATATTCGGTTGTATATTAGAAAAATAAAATATATAAAAAAAAAAAGAATGAAGTCAGAATATTTGTAAAAAAAAAAAAAAAATATATATATATATATACCGATAAAATTAAAGAAAAAAAAAAGAAAGGAAACAAAATAATAAAGAGACGAAATATGGATTCGAACTTGGAAGCGGTGGAGTTCGGCCACCAACAAGACCACTAGACCACGATCAGGTACATATATCAGAATTCAAAGAAATGTATAGAGTGATGATATTTAGATTCGTTTTGAGTATAAATAAAAAAAAAAAATAAAAGAAAAAAAAAAGGAAGCAAGGCAGAACAAGAGTCGTTAACTTACACATGAAAACGTAGTGGTATGGGTTTAAATTTCGCCTGTAAATTTTTGGAAATTTCTCGAATTTTGACCAAAAATATTAAATTACAACACACTTATTTGTGAAAAATTTGACAAATGATTTTAAGATAAAATTCAGATTTTTGCAAATAAAATTCGATTCGGAAAAGTGGAAAATTTAAGACCGGATCCACTTCCATCATGTGATTTCTAGCTTTCGTTCACTTTACAAGCGATTATAAGGTCCAAACTTTGGAAAATTTTCGTCAGCTGGTATCTGGTTTCGTTGTGAAAAAGTCGAGTGCAGTTTGCTTATTAAAATTCTAAAATACAGTCTCATAAGTAAGTACTTATATAAAATTTGCCTTAAGAATTACCGAAACAAAAACTAAAAGTGCGGCACAAGAAAAAAACTAAGTTTAACTTACTAAAGTTTAAAACGTTAAAAACGTTAAAAAAAAACTTACATAGCAATTAAATAAAATTGGGACCGTACCCCAAGAAAAGATAGCGTGAGGTTACGGGACGCGTGGTACTATCACCCACTAGGAAAAAAAAAGGAAATCCAAAGAAGTCTTGGATTTTTCTAAGAAAATAATCAGGTAAACCTAAATATAAACCTCCCCAAACAATGAACCACGATCGATATCTATTTACTTAAGCTTTGTCCTAAACAGACTTTTTCACGCCATCGAAAATCTAACCAACGCTATCCTCGTCCCACGACGAACCAGACCAACGTCCAGCGTAAGTAGCATACGACAAGACAAGCTACTCATCAGAAACCACCACATAAAACACCGGCCTTCAAAAAAAAAAAGACAGATCAAATTTATCAAGACGAACATCGACATTCAACACCTAGTCTTTGGTCAACGGCCTGAAACGCCTTGCGGACATACCCATCAACAGCAGCTTGGTCTGACCGCTAGGGACCACCTACAACATCACAAAAAGCACCATCACTAAGTTAGTATTAGGACTTACTACCTCTACCAGAGCCGAAAATCCAAATTTAACAGCATCCCATATCATCAAATTTCAACTTATATAATATCTCTTACACCATACATCAATACATCCCTAACAACATACAACAAGGCAGCATTTAAATTAAAAGCAGGAACGTACGCCATCCACGACATTTTATTTCAACAGCAACTACAGACAACATCTTTATTCATCTTCGACATCAGTGTTTTGATCTTACCTCGGATCGTATTTTTTTTTGCAAAAGCTAAGTACTACAAGTTATATTTATTATTTTTATCTCCTTAATCACTATTAACGTAAACGTAAATTTATATACATATAAAAAAAAGAGAAAAAAAAAAAACTAAGTCAAATCATATCACCATATCAAAACATAGTTATAGGTTTTTTTTCATACTAAATGTAGCGATAAAAAAAAATACTTTTCAATTCTTTCCATAGGCTATATAGGTAATTAATCTCTATACTCAAATTTGAAGAAAGAGACTAAAGCAAATCTCTCGACATCCCGTCGAAGCGGTGCACCTCCTCGACGGCGGATACCGTACAAAAAGGTTCAATCAATTAATCCATAATCAATCAACCTTAAGTTAGAAAATAAACTAAATAGATGAAACAAAAACAAAAATAATTTAATACATAAAAAAAAGGCTTATGGTAAGTGTTTATGATTTTTTCTATTGAATTCGAATTGAATTTTAATATCGAAATTGCTAATATCGTAAGATCGTGCATCAAAGACACGAACCATAGATTTGTATAGTAAGCATTTTATTGAATTTTTTTATAGGAAGTTTTGTCTATAAACGGAAGTATTTTACACCACAAAATAGGCTACGAATTTATTCAATTTTGAATCTTATAGCAATCTAGTACCTTATTTATTTGAATTTAAAACGACGGATTAAGGTAATACAGAAAAAAAAATCAAATATTAAAATACAAGGTGATAGAAAGTCACAAATTTATATATTCGTTGATTTAAATACAGTCGTTCCCGAAAAATTTAGTACACCTTGGTTTTGTTAAGTTTAGTTTTGTTTAATATTTTAATTGAATTTTAATACGAAGAAAAACAAACCAAGTTTTTATTTTCGGGTTATCATATAAGTTCACTTCCTAATGTCAAACCTGATAATTTATATAGAATTTTGTTGTTATTTGTTTGGAAATTTTGTTAATGTTTTATTTTGAATCTCATTAAATAAGGTTTAAGGTTTTAATTTGAAAAAAACCTTCTTTATATTATATCAACCTCTATAAATATACCCTATATTAATATTTTAATAAAAATGATTTATAACGTTCATCTTAACAACTAATGCATTCTGAATTTCGCTATCTCATGGGAAGTTTTTACGTTCTCAAAAGTGAGTCTCAAGAACTACCTATTGAAATGGATTGCTGAAAACCTTAATTAGGGTGGATGTGGTAAATTTACCTCGGTAAGCAGATGTAATTAGAGTTGATGGTAAGACCGTAGATCTTCTCAAAGCGTTTAGCTAGGGGGTTACCGCAGATACAATTTTCCGAGGTCGTGGTAGCCAAGGACGTATCACAGGGTTGATGCGTGGGTGGGATTAACCTCAAGGGCAAATGACATCATGTCCTCCCCTATACCAAGGTTGCCATCTTGAAATTTCTTCTTCAATCTCAATCAATCTCAATCAAGTCATCGAGTCAAACAGTTTCATTTTAAAACGAATAACAAAAAAAAGTGACGATATGCGGCCTCAAGAGTTAATTATTTTTTTTTTCTCTTACTTTTAAATTTTTTCTTAGTTTTCCGGTATACAACACCAAAACCGCGACATGATATAATGCGTAACACAAGTTCTGACTACGACTGAAAGAACCCACCCAGCCGACGAGCAGAGCCTTGGCTTAAGCTAGCATGCCGAACAGACGTAGGTCAGGACACCCTCCACTTCAGCTGCCAGGATCGGCCTGGGGAATCCTGTACGCCTTAGGTCGTAATGGTGGTATATGAAGTGGGGGTGCGCAAGGACACCTCTTTTGGATCTATTAAGTGCTTTTCATTTTAGTCGATTTTTTGAGGGTTATAGCACATCCATTTTTGCGGAATAATTTATATTTACTTAATGAGTGTCCTTGTAAACCAGCAGGTTCCGTTACAGGTGGCGCCCAACGTGGGGCCCGAATTCGTCCTTTTTGTGAAGAGAAGGACATGTCAAATATTTTTTTTCATCTTGATTCTTCCTTTTGGAGTTTTTGCTAAATTTGTTTATGTGTAACTTTTGCGGTGAACACCAAAGGATCTTCAGTCTGACGTCCAGTGGATGAGTGATAGATCCTTGTTCAGGCTGATGCGATCAGTTGAATTCTTTTAGTGACTTTATATTACACATAGTATATTTCAACTTAAGATGAAGCCAGATTTTGGAGTTTTACTCTATTCGAAATCTTGATGTTCAACTTTTTTGAAAGTGCTGAAATAGGTATGGAAAAGACTCGACCCAAAAGCTTGGATGCGAGGACATTAAAACTACCCACAAAAATTCGCAATTGTTAAGCGCGAAGACGTTTATGTTGTGGAGGAACAAATTGTAGGGAAGAATTTTTTAGTTTGGGAATGCATTTTGTTTGTTTTTGAGATTTGAGAGATGAAGGTAGAAAGAGAGAAGGCTTCCTGGGGGACGTTATTGTTTATATCTGCTGACCAGGGACTTTTACAAGCCACATCCACCCTTAAATTTCAAGATAATAACAACCTATATTTAATAAGAATATTGATATCGGTGGAAGGGGGCTGACATCGAATCCCCCTTCATCAGCCCTTATCCTTAGAGCTTCCATTAAGTGTGTTACTGCTTTTAAATCTCGAACGCTGGATTCGTCCGCTTTATTGGCCTCCTCCCAAGCTAAAGTCTGGAGGTCTGAAAACTCCCAGCAAGCTTTGTTAAAATTATCAAGCCACTGCTTGAACTCTTCCTTAGCTTCAATATTATTATATTTCTTCGTAAATTCCATTCTACTTTTTTATGTTTAACTAGCAACTGACGACTTTAAACTGATGATGAGGAAGACAAACGTTCATAGTATTTATACAAAAAAGTTGATCTTACCGAACACACATACCTTAATAGTTTTCCAACTATACACTTAACTACCAATTTTTAAGGGTGTCTTGTCTGTGCAACATTTGATCAAAGACGAATAATTTCCGACGTTAGGTATACAAAGAAAAAGGTAGATCTTAACTCACGCAACTATATTCCGACCATACCTTTAGATATCAACATTTTCTAAGGGTGTATATGCGACATTCGCTTAATGCCAAAGAATTTAAAAAGGATAGCCCGGTTCAGTACAGTATATCCTGAAAATCCTAATTCTCTTACGGAGGCGCCATCAATAAATTTTGGTCACAGATTAGGTATACAAAAAAAAAAAAAGGTAGATCTTAACTCACGCAACTATATTCCGACCATACCTTTAGATATCAACATTTTCTAAGGGTGCATATGCGACATTCGGTTAATGCCAAAGAATTCAAAAAGGATAGCTCGGTTCAGTACAGTATATCCTGAAAATCCTAATACTCTTAAAGAGGCGCCAGCAATAAATGTTGGTCACAGACAAAGAATGTAAGAGGATAGTCTATAGGAACCCATGTTTGTCACAGTCAAACAAATTCGAAAAAGGATCAGTCGTCAAGATAACTTTTTAATTTGTTTTCTTTTAAGGATGCGGTATGGTTTGGTTTCAATAGAAAGTAAAAATTATAGAGGAATTTTCCCAACAGGTACTCTTACAGATGCGTGAGCAATAAATTTCGGTCACAGACAAAGAATGCAAAAGAGGATAGTCTATAGGAACCCATGTTTGCCACAAGTCAAACAAATTCGATAAAGGATCAGTCGTCAAGATCACTTTTTAATTTGTTTTCTTTTAAGGTTGCGGTATGGTTTGGTTTCAATAGATAATAAAAATTAAAGAGGAATTTTCCCAACAGGTACTCTTACGGAGGGGCCAGCAATAAACTTCGGTCTCAGACAAATAATGTAAAAAAAGGATATTCTAAAGGTATCTATGTTTATACGCGTCGTGACGTCGCGACAGTTGGGACTTGGCTTCAATGGATAATAAAACAAAAAATAATTTTCACACGACTCTTGTAGGTGCGTCAGCAATAAATTCCAGTTCAAAAATAATCAGTAGGATTTTCAAATAGATAATAAAATGGAATACAAATGTTTAAGGGTACAGACATTCGGTCACAGTCGAAAAATTTAAAAAAAGGATCGATTTCCTTTACATTGAAAAAAGACAGTGTAACAAAATCCTATGCATACAATGATATTATAAAGCATAGAAGAATTTTTTCAGAAGACTCTTATGCAGGTGTCAGTAATAAATTTCACTTTAACACTGTCAGGGGGATTTTCAAATATCGAAAAATTTTAAAAAGGATCGATCGTCATGATTTCCTTTACAATAAAAAAGGAAAGTGTAACAAAATGATATTGATATATGAAACCCCTTGAATTTTTATGATGTAATAAAATAAAAACACTCATTTTTTGTTTTGGATGATGATAAAATTTTATTATTGTATATTGGATTTTTTTTTTTTTTTTTTTTTTTTGTTAATTTAAGCGGGTTTACATTTCATTCTTAAATATAATTCTCAAACAATTCTTGTAACTATTTGATCAAGTGGATTATATTCAATAACTCTATCATGAAGCATAAGGCAGTAAGCTGAAGTATTTGCTGGAATATGTTTTGATGTCCTCATCTCCAAGCGGATATCGATAGGTCCTGTCTTCAAAGTTGCATTTTGATGTCTACAGTCAATAACAAAAATTGGAGAACGTGATTTGAATAGATCCCAGGAAAGTAGAGGTTCTGTCGTAATCTTATTATAGTAAAAAATAAAATAAATAAATCGGGTGGCACAACGGCTCATGAAGAACCAGGGCCTAGTGACTAACAACTCGCAACCATTCATGTGTGCGCCTTTCGACAGGAATGGAAGGGACCTACAATTTTATGCCGAATCCGAACAGCTAGACGAGAAGCACTTATTCGTGACAAGTGATACTCTTGGAGGATTTGTCAATTCCTCGCAAGAGGCAGTAGCCCTGAAAAAAAAAACTTTTTAATTTTTAGGTGGACGAGGCTGGGAAGCGACTTATTATAGTACGTTTTCTGAAAACCTGTATACATTTTGTAAAACAAACTATATCTGTTTCTCTCGAAACAAGCATTGAAATCTTCATGCTGGTATACATCAGAGTTAAGATATACTTTTAAGTCTGATAGATTACAATGATCAAAGGTTGTAGGATCCGCAGATAGGTTTTTATTTTTTTCAGTTTGCAGAGCGGATACAATAAATCGAGGTTTTTCTATTTGTGTTGTCGTCTTTACGTTCCAGATGTGATGATCAGAGCTTGATAGCATCGGATATTCATAAAGATCCCAGTTTCGGAAAGCAATTTTCATAAAACTATTTTTACTTATAGATTTGTATAGACTTAATTTCATACAATCTGAAAATGTTACGTGGGGTACTTTCTACTGTAGCTTATGAAGTTTTACTTGAACATTTTCATCGGTCGGAGAGATAAGTGCGTTTTCGTCTACCCTAGCGCGAGTGATAATAAGATCATGTCGAGCATTTGGAATAATTTTTTTATAATCCTCAGCAAATCCTAAAAGTTTATTCAATGGGATACAATAATTAAAATACAATGGATTCAAATTAATAGCTGAATCAGGAGACCAGGATGCATTCAAAAGCATATCGCTTTCATTTTTAGTTAAAGATAGATAGTTTTTAAGAGTTGATGTAATCCCAACATACAATCGTAATGTTGGGTCGATTTCCTTTCCATTTAGCTCATAGCGTATTTCATCAAAAATAAAAGCCATTGCATTGTTTACAAGTTTTGTGTTGATTATTTCTTTTCCATCTGACTTTGATAGTGATCCCTCCACATATAAAAAACTTTCTGAAGGAAGAACATTAAGGTTTTGATGTTGTATACAAATCTGAATGATATCATTGCGTTCAAAATTGTTTTGATATGGTGAATAAGTATGGTATTCATATTTAGAAATACTTTCACTGATCTCAGGATCTTGGAAGATGTTCAACATATTTCTGATTGTTTTCAGTGTTTAATGATGAGACCCAATACACAGCTAATACACAGAAGTCAAGCTTGAACTCTTGACGGATATTAACATGTACAACTTTTTTGCTAAGGGTGTAAGGAATTACTGAAATTTTAATTAAATAATATTTGAATTTACAGGTTTACTGGCGAACGAAACTTGCAGCATATCTTAGGGAGTTTTGTTTATTAAGGGGTCGAACCCGTTCACTTTTGAATAAATGAGGTCGAATTCGTTTTCTATCTTAGTACTTATGGTGTAACGATAATTTTGAAAAGTTTCCATTAGATGATAAGATATTCCAGAGAAAATAGAATACAGTGGGAATATTCGGTTGTATATTAGAAAAATAAAATATATAAAAAAAAAGAATGAAGTCAGAATATTTGTAAAAAAAAAAAAAATATATATATATATATATATATACCGATAAAATTAAAGAAAAAAAAAAAGAAAGGAAACAAAATAATAAAGAGACGAAATATGGATTCGAACTTGGAAGCGGTGGAGTTCGGCCACCAAGACCACTAGACCACGATCAGGTACATATATCAGAATTCAAAGAAATGTATAGAGTGATGATATTTAGATTCGTTTTGAGTATAAATAAAAAAAAAATAATAAAAGAAAAAAAAAAGGAAGCAAGGCAGAACAAGAGTCGTTAACTTACACATGAAAACGTAGTGGTATGGGTTTAAATTTCGCCTGTAAATTTTTGGAAATTTCTCGAATTTTGACCAAAAATATTAAATTACAACACACTTATTTGTGAAAAATTTGACAAATGATTTTAAGATAAAATTCAGATTTTTGCAAATAAAATTCGATTCGGAAAAGTGGAAAAATTAAGACCGGATCCACTTCCATCATGTGATTTCTAGCTTTCGTTCACTTTACAAGCGATTATAAGGTCCAAACTTTGGAAAATTTTCGTCAGCTGGTATCTGGTTTCGTTGTGAAAAAGTCGAGTGCAGTTTGCTTATTAAAATTCTAAAATACAGTCTCATAAGTAAGTACTTATATAAAATTTGCCTTAAGAATTACCGAAACAAAAACTAAAAGTGCGGCACAAGAAAAAAACTAAGTTTAACTTACTAAAGTTTAAAACGTTAAAAACGTTAAAAAAAAACTTACATAGCAATTAAATAAAATTGGGACCGTACCCCAAGAAAAGATAGCGTGTTGCTATCCACTTCCATCATGTGATTTCTAGCTTTCGTTCACTTTACAAGCGATTATAAGGTCCAAACTTTGGAAAATTTTCGTCAGCTGGTATCTGGTTTCGTTGTGAAAAAGTCGAGTGCAGTTTGCTTATTAAAATTCTAAAATACAGTCTCATAAGTAAGTACTTATATAAAATTTGCCTTAAGAATTACCGAAACAAAAACTAAAAGTGCGGCACAAGAAAAAAACTAAGTTTAACTTACTAAAGTTTAAAACGTTAAAAACGTTAAAAAAAACTTACATAGCAATTAAATAAAATTGGGACCGTACCCCAAGAAAAGATAGCGTGTTGCGTTAGACCAATTGACGAAATTTGTCTGGATAAAACCGATCAAAAGAGCAACCAGTGATGTGGTCATAAAAATTCTTCAGGAAGAGGTCTTCTGCGTGTTTGGGGTACCCGAATCGATCTTGTCGGATAATGGAAAGCAGTTCACCGGAAAAGAATTCAACAAATTGATGTCCGTTTACGAGATAAATCACGTCAGGACAGCAGCATTCTCTCCGCAAGCCAACGCGAGCGAGAGAGTGAACAGATCTATTTTAGCAGCTGTCCGGTCATATATTGATCCAGACCAAAAGAACTTGGATGCAAATATCTCTCATATAGCCTGCGCACTTCGGACCTCAGTACACTCGGCGATTGGCATTTCGCCTTACGAGGCGCTATTTGGCCAGACCATGGTGGAACATGGGTCAGACTATAATTTGCTCCGCAAACTAGATGGCCTTAACAATGGTGAGATAAAGGTTCTGTCTAAAGCATCGAAAATGAACATCTTGCACTCACACTTAAAGGAAGCTTTGTCAAATGCACACTCTAAATATGAAAATCTGTACAACACTAGGAGTAAACACATTAAATTTGCAGCTGGCGATATAGTTTATAGGAGGAACTTCATCTTAAGCGACGCGACGCTTCAAAAAGGATCAATGCCAAACTATGCCCCAAATTTTTGAAAATGAGAGTACGCAAATCCATCGGTAATAACCTGTACGAATTAGAAGATCTTAGTGACCTTAGTAGGGATATACCATTGCAAGGATTTAAACAAAATAAGTTATAAAACGAAAGCCCGGCAGACCCAGCCTGTGCATGAGACTCTAGTTCAGTTTGTCCTGTTCCTTTATTCTCGTTTGCTCTCGGAAAAGGAAGCAGGTTTGTAAGGAATTACTGAAATTTTAATTAAATAATATTTGAATTTACTGGTTTACTGGCGAACGAAACTTGCAGCATAGGGAGTTTTGTTTATTAAGGGGTCGAACGGCTTCACTTTTGAATAAATGAGGTCGTATTTGTTTTCTATCTTAGTAACGATAGTTTTGGTGTAACGATAGTTTTGAAAAGTTTCCATTAGATGATAAGATATTCCAGAGAAAATAAAATACAGTGGGAATGTTCGGTTGCATATTAGAAAAATAAAATATATAAAAAAAAAGAATGAAGTCAGAATATTTGTAAAAAAAAAAAAAAAATATATATATATATACCGATAAAATTAAAGAAAAAAAAAAAGAAAGGAAACAAAATAATAAAGAGACGAAATATGGTTTGGAACTTGGAAGCGGTGGAGTTCAGCCACCAACAAGACCACTAGACCACGATCAGGTACATATATCAGAATTCAAAGAATTGTATAGAGTGATGATATTTAGATTCGTTTTGAGTATAAATAAAAAAAAATAAAAGAAAAAAAAAAAAAGGAAGCAAGGCAGAACAAGAGTCGTTAACTTACACATGAAAACGTAGTGGTATGGGTTTAAATTTCGCCTGTAAATTTTTGGAAATTTCTCGAATTTTGTCCAAAAATATTAAATAACAACACACTTATTTGTGAAAAATTCGACAAATGATTTTAAGATAAAATTCAGATTTTTGCAAATAAAATTCGATTCGGAAAAGTGGAAAAATTAAGACCGGATCCACTTCCATCATGTGATTTCTAGCTTTCGTTCACTTTACAAGCGATTATAAGGTCCAAACTTTGGAAAATTTTCGTCAGTTGGTATCTGGTTTCGTTGTGAAAAAGTCGAGTGCGGTTTGCTTATTAAAATTCTAAAATACAGTCTCATAAGTAAGTACTTATGTAAAATTTGCCTTAAGAATTACCGAAAGAAAAAAGAAAAAAACTAAGTTTAACTTACTAAAGTTTAAAACGTTAAAAAAAACACTTACATAGCAATTAAATAAAATTGGGACCGTACCCCAAGAAAAGATAGCGTGAGGTTACGGGACGTGTGGTACTATCACCCACAAGGAAAAAAAAAGGAAATCCAAAGAAGTCTTGGATTTGTCTAAGAAAATAATCAGGTAAACCTAAATATAAACCTCCCCAAACAATGAACCACGATCGATATCTATTTACTTAAGTTTTGTCCTAAACAGACTATTTCACGCCATCGAAAATCTAACCAACGCTATTCTCGTACCACGACAAACCAGACCAACGTCCAGCGTAAGTAGCATACGACAAGACAAGCTACTCATCAGAAACCACCACATAAAACACCGGCCTTCAAAAAAAAAAAAGACAGATCAAATTTATCAAGACGAACATCGACATTCAACACCTGGTCTTAGGACAACGGCATGAAACGCCTTGCGGACATACCCATCAACAGCAGCTTGGTCTGACCGCTAGGGACCACCTACAACATCACAAAAAGCACCATCACTAAGTTAGTGTTAGGACTTACTACCTCTACCAGAGCCGAAAATCCGAAATTCACAGCATCCCATATCATCAAATCTCAACTAATATAATATCTCTTACACCATACATCAATATATCCCTAACAACATACAACAAGGCAGCATTTAAATTAAAAGCAGGAACGTACGACATCCACGACATTTTATTTCAACAGCAACTACAGACAACATCTTTATTCATCTTCGACATCAGTGTTTTGATCTTACCTCGGATCGTATTTTTTTTTTGCAAAAGCTAAGTACTACAAGTTATATTTATTATTTTTATCTCCTTAATCACTATTAACGTAAACGTAAACTTATATACATATAAAAAAAAAGATTAAAAAAAAAAAAACTAAGTCTAATCATATCACCATATCAAAACATAGTTATAGGTTTTTTTTTTCATACTAAATGTAAAGCAATTATTTCGATAAAAAAAATACTTTTCAATTCTTTCCATAGGCTATATAGGTAATTAATCACTATACTCAAATTTGAAGAAAGAGACTAAAGCGACCTGCATCGTGCCTGATCGGGAAACTATTGATTGCTCAGAACTTGGTCTGGGCCAGTAGCGCAACAATCAGTCCTTGTTCAGTGCTTGTTTTACCTCCTCGTGGTGGTCCCCGGGCAACTATTTGTGTATCCCAATATACATAAATAGGCCAAAATTACAAGTGCGAAAAGGCCTAGCTTTCTAGGATAGGTTACGGAGGTTAGCATTCTCCGTAACTGAAATCAACCCGCTACCGAAACCAACACTTCGCCTCGGATAATTAATGATAACTCGTTGACGACTTTTGGCTATTGTACCCGGACAAAGATTGGTTTCTGGAATGTGAAGACGCTTCTTGACAATGGGAAAGAAGGTCCTCAGAATGCCAGATTCCTGCAACTAGAGAAGGAATTCATGCGGTATAGGATGGACATCATAGGGATAAGTGAAGTTAGATGGCTGGGTTCGGGGAAGTTTAAGTCACCAACCCGTAACACTGTACTATTCTATTCCGGAAAAACACCTGCAAGCGCTCGTGAATCTGGCGTTGGATTGCTGCTTTCCAAAACACCTCTCAAAAGCTTAATTTCCTGGGAGCATTTAGGTGACAGGATCATGAAACAGGTTCCGGACTAGAGTACGTCGCGTCACCATCATACAGTGTTACGCCCCAACTTTGCTCTCTTCTGAAGAGAAGGAGGAGGCCTTTTATAACCGGCTGAGTGCTGCTTATGATAGCATTCCACGAGGTGATATAATTATGGTGATGGGATACTTAAATGCCAAGGTTGGCAATGACAACACTGGGCTAAGGCATATCATGGGAAAATATGGTGTTGGTAACCGAAACGACAATGGCGAACGATTTGTTGATTTCTGCAACGCCAACGGCCTTGTTATTGGAGGGACCATGTTCGAGCATAAGACGTGCCACAAAGTCAGTTGGGTGTCGACTGACAGACAAGCAACTTCCAACCAAATTGACCACTTCGCGATCAGCCGGCGTTTTAGAAGCAGTCTCCAGGACGTCCGTAACAGAAGAGGTGCTAACATGGGAATGGCCCGGGACCACCATCTGATGGTTGCTACCGTAAGATTGCGTACAGCTGCAGTTCGGAGATCCCAAGGAAACACTCGAATGCCCAAGTTTAATACAGATAGACTAAAGGATCCCGCAGTGCGCCAACAACTAGGGGACCACCTTTCACAAGGATTGAACGCAATCAGCAGCACGGAAACCACATCCATCGAAAATCATTGGTGTGCTGTGAAAAATGTGTTCATATCCGGTGCTGAAAGTATAGTCGTCCGGGCGCAAGGGAGAAATAGTGCTTGGATTTCCGACGAAACTTGGGCAAGGATCGAAGAAAGGAAACACCTTAAACCTCGCATCGCAGCTACCCCAGCAGCAGGGAGAAACGAGCTTGAGTTTACGTACCGCATGAAGATGAGGGAAGTTCACCGTAGTGTGCGACGTGATAAGCGTAACTATATCAACGCATTGGCTACAGAAGCAGATGTGACAGTAGGACCGTCTACAGAAATACCTAAGAGCTCACTGGTGTCCAGAGCTCTAAACAACACCTGGTTAAAGACACAAACGGATCCCTGCTAAGGGAACACGTTTCTGCGGTTTTAAACCGCGTTTTCGCCAGTGAAGTGAACCCTATTCCCACTGAGCTACCCGAAGTAACAATTTCCCGAATACGCACCGTACCCCCCAGTAAAGAAGAAATTATCACCGCCATCGAAGCACTGAAGAACAACAAAGCGATTGGACTTGACGGTATTCCTGCAGAGCTCTTAGGAGCAGCCCCAATGACATCGAGCGAGCTACTGCACCCACTTATTAAGAGAGCTTGGGAAACAGAGAGCTTTCCTGAAGAGTGGAAAAAAGGAATGATTGTCAAGCTCCCAAAGAAATGAGATCTCACACAGTGCGAAAACTGGAGAGGAATATGCGTTCTGCCTGCAGTAGCCAAGATAATAGCAAGGATAGTATTGGACCGACAGGTTTCCGCACTGGATCTTCCTGTGTGGATCACATCAACACCTTGCGAATCATCATTGAACAGTGCGTTGAATATCGATCACCACTTCACCTGCTGTTCATCGATTTTGAAAAGGTGTTCGACAGTGTCAATAGAGAATTTATTTGGCTTGCTTTGCGCAGGAGGGGCATCCCAGATAAATTGATTGCTATTATCAAGGCTACATATGATGGATCCCAGTGTCACGTTTTGCACAAAGGTAGGCTGTCAGACGAGTTTGAAACCCAAAGTGGAGTTAGGCAAGGTTGTATACTGTCACCAATACTGTTTCTGTTGGTGATAAGTGACGTACTGCACGCAGCTTTGTCAAATGGAAATGGAGAAATTCAGTGGACTCTGCAATCTCACCTCAAACATCTGGACTACGTGGACGACGTATGCTTACTCTATCAAAGGATCATGGATCTCCATCAAATGACAACAAGGGTGGAGAGAGAAGCAGAAATCGTAGGGCTTAAGATCAACTCGGCAAAAACTAAAAGGATCAGCCTTGGAACTTCCTCATCAATCCAAGTAAATATTTCTGGACAACCGGTAGAGATGGTAGAGGATTTCCAATATCTTGGGAGTATTGTCTCTACGGGTGGCGGAACTGAACTCGACGTAAACAGCCGAATCAGAAAAGCAAAGGCTGCGTTCGGAATGCTGTCCAAAATATGGAGAAACAACTCTTTTAGCTTAAAGACCAAGTTACGACTGTTCCGCTCCAATGTTGAATCCGTTCTGCTTTACGGCTGCAGCACTTGGAAAGTCACTGAAACTGTCACTTGAAAGCTGCAAGCCTTCGTTAATTTAATAGATGTCTACGAAACATCTTGAGGATTTTCTGGCCCAGCCGTATCTCCAATGCCGAACTTCATGCGAGAACGGGTCAGGAGCCCATAGACTCTATTATACGAAGAAGAAAGTGGCAGTGGATTGGCCATACGCTTCGAAAAGGCGATCGGTGCATTGCATCTCAAGCAATGCAGTGGAACCCGCTCACACAGGAGGGAAGACAAGTAGGCCGGCCTAGAAGTACATGGCGAAGAACGGTCGAACAGGAATCGGCACAACTGGGGAAAAATTGGAGAGAGCTGAAATATATTTCAAGAAATCGTACACGATGGCGCGTAGGTGTAGTGGAGGCCCTATGTCCCGTAAGGGAAACATCACGGACGTAATAGGTCCGAGGACCTAAGTAAGTAAGTATCATGGACAAATATTTTTAGGGCGACCCACTGCCTGTGGTGGCGCCACTTTAGCTCACGGAGAAATCCATTTTTGGGAGACAATTTTCGGTGGAGACTTCCATTTTTGGTAGACTTGCATTTATCAGAGAATCGAAACTAGGTAGTTAGATCAAGAGGAGTGTATTTTTTTCGATTCTGATAAGAATCAAATGAAGTAAGCGAGATTACCAATTGAAGGTTTTTTTTAAACGTCTATGATGAGAAAAAGGTGAAGAGAATGACAAAAAAAATGTTCGTATCCTCTTTGATTGAATGTGGAAAGTATTTTTTTTTTCTTAATTTACTGATATGATATATGCGAGAAGGACAAGAGAAGTAGAGAGTAGACATAAATTATGTTAGTCGTTTGCGTCGTCTTCGTCATCAACCTTGAAGCAAGGAATATAGTTTTTTTTTTTTTTTTGTGGGAAAGAATAATGCGTATAGGTATACCAACATTCGTATATTATCAAGGGTAGGTTGATTTTAATGCGGGAAAGAAAAATATGGTCATGTTGTGTAAGTATATTTATATACTTGTATATGCCATCGTATAGGTATTATTGAGGGTAGCAGAATGAAGAATGGGGTGTGGATTTATATTGAAAAAGTTTATAAAATAGTGTCAATGAAATTGTGAAAAATGTGATATTTGTCATGATAACGAAGTCATGCAGAGGGTAGACGGGTGGTTTTTGAGGAGGTGTCAGGGGGATTTCAAACCACAAAAAATTATTTTGAGGTAACCTACGCATATGGCACATCGTTTGTCCACTTTTTTGCACAATTTTACTGACACTATTTTATATACTTTTTCATAATAAGTCCACAGCCTATTCTTCAATCTACAACCCCTCCCCCCTACTATAAAAACACCTTTCACCCCAGATATTTGTAAGCACGCTTTTGATCCTATATTTCAATGATAAATTGAAATAATTACGTCATGTTTCATTAGTCGACGATTTTTGTTTGATCAAAATCAGCGAAATACCATGCTTCGTGACCATTGACCCCCTAATAGACGCGGAGCTAGGATCGATGGCGACTTCTACTCGAAAATTCATAACACCATAAAAAAGCTGATTCAAAAACAAAAACCCTGTATATAATTTTTGTGTTTTATAACCTTTCATTTGATACTTCCTTTATAAATATCAAAAAATAATTGCCCAAGTTATGGCCATTTACGAGTATTTTATGTATAGGTATATAATTGTGTATCACTAGTTTTTTTTTTTAATTTTTTTAAAGCGATAAAAATCAAATTTTGATATTTTTATTCAAACGCCTCCACTTTGTTCCCGTTAGATATACAAATAGTATTTACATACTTACTAGTAGGTAGCAGGTCGCTAAAGGCGCCGCCCGTCGCAGAAGGCGCTATGTTATTTAATGTGAGTCAGGGCTGAGCGTAAATACCTATACAGGGTGTCCCATTAACAATGGTCCAAACTGAAATTGGTGATAGGCCAGGTGATGAACTATCTTAATTTGGTAACTTTTCCATACCGAATCATAGCGGTTCTCGAGTAACGGCTATTTTTTGAAGTTTGAAAAAAATCTAACTTTGAACCAGTTTTTTGCTCACCCTGTCCATAATTGATTTTTGTTTTTTACAAATTTTGCATTAAAAAATTCACTTATAGCTGAAAAAAATCTAACTTTGAACCAGTTTTTTGCTCACCCTGTCCATAATTGATTTTTGTTTTTTACAAATTTTGCATTAAAAAATTCACTTATAGCTTCACTTTACTGAGTAAAATATTTTTGATTGGCATCACCATTTGCCTACAAATCATTAGATAATATTGAACTTTGCCAAAATTAAGTTTTGACCTCAATCTTTTGATGAGCCCCCTGAATAAAATTCGTATGGCTCAATACTGGTTTTATATTTCAAAAACTGCCTATTTTTCTGTAGTTTCAAAAAAAGTATTAAACTTGCCAAAGCTTTGTTTAAATAGACAGTTATAACCGTTTGAACCCAATCAAACAGGTTCAAAATCAAACAAAAATAAAACATTTTTGTTCAAATATTTCGATAAAATTAGAATTTCACTTCAAATATAACTTCGAAAGAGCTGAATTTTGGTGGAGGTCTTCGTTTTGATGTCTTACGCATTTCTTAAACAAATACCTTAAATTTTGACAAGGGCTTTTAATTTTCTGTGGTGAAAGCGTAAAAATCCAGTATTTTTGAAAATTTTTCGAAAACCATCAGGTTTTTTAAGAAGTGTCTTTGGAAAACATGTAGCTTATAAAATTCTACAGAAAAAAGACAAACTCCTGTTTTTCGTTGGAGCAAGAGATTTTGAGAAAACGGGGACAAAATGTGTTTTTATACTTCGATGTGGTATTTTCCACACTGTTGCATTTGCGCACATTTGTCTTAAAATTTATTGGTCTAACGGAAAAATGTATCCTAATGGTTTTTTTAGAATGCTATAAGCTACAAGTTTTCCAAAGACACTTCTTAAAAAAACTGATGGTTTTCGAAAAATTTTCAAAAATACTGGATTTTTACGCTTTCACCACAGAAAATTAAAAGCCCTTGTCAAAATTTAAGGTATTTGTTTAAGAAATGCGTAAGACATCAAAACGAAGATCTCTACCAAAATTCAGCTCTTTCGAAGTTATATTTGAAGTGAAATTCTAATTTTATCGAAATATTTGAACAAAAATGTTTTATTTTTGTTTGATTTTGAACCTGTTTGATTGGGTTCAAACGGTTATAACTGTCTATTTAAACAAAGCTTTGGCAAGTTTAATACTTTTTTTGAAACTACAGAAAAATAGGCAGTTTTTGAAATATAAAACCAGTATTGAGCCATACGAATTTTATTCAGGGGGCTCATCAAAAGATTGAGGTCAAAACTTAATTTTGGCAAAGTTCAATATTATCTAATGATTTGTAGGCAAATGGTGATGCCAATCAAAAATATTTTACTCAGTAAAGTTGGTGAAGCTATAAGTTTATTTTTTAATGCAAAATTTGTAAAAAACAAAAATCAATTATGGACAGGGTGAGCAAAAAACTGGTTCAAAGTCAGATTTTTTTCAAATTTCAAAAAATAGCCGTTACTCGAGAACCGCTATGATTCGGTATGGAAAAGTTACCAAATTAAGATAGTTCATCACCTGGCCTATCACCAATTTCAGTTTGGACCATTGTTAATGGGACACCCTGTATATGTATATGAATTAGTTGACTACCTCACGCTTCACTTAAAAAAAGAAGTTATTTTAAGGATGTGTCAACCCTTAACATTTTATTTAATTTTTTTGTTTTTTTTTTTTTTGTAAAAAGTTAATTTTTTCCTTGTACAAAATTTAATTATTTTAATAACGTTATTTTTTTTTTTTTTTTGCAAAAAAGTTTTTTTTTTATTAGTAAAAAGTTAATTTTTTTTGTAAAAAAGTTGATTTTTGTTTGCAAAAAAGTTAATTTTTGTTTGTAAAAAAGTTAATTTTTTTTTTGTACAGAAGTTAATTTTTTTCCTCAATAAATTTTAAACAAAAATTTAGGCACATTTAAAGGCTTATTTTAATAGGTATCTTAATTTGAAAATTCTTTCTAGCAGAAATGAAGTTAGGATTTTTTAAAATTTCAATTAGAAAATTGGTAGGCGATTGTCGACCATGAACCAAACAGAGAATTTCAAAGAAATTTCACTAATTTTTAATTACCAAGAGTAACGATTTAGGTAATACCTAGATGTCCTTAAGACTTAACAACATGGTCACATAGTGGTAAGTTCTAAGTTCAAATTTCTCACTGAAAATCCTAAATAATGGTAGCCATCATTCCTATTAATTTCAAATTTCTAAACTAACACCTTAAAAAGACAAAAATCAGCGAAAAATAATCATAAACATTCAATTAAAATTTGGGTAGGTCTAGGTACCTACCTACCTACAAGTTTCTACCTAGATATTAATACAAATTATATACAACCATAACTAGGTTAAAATAAAAAAGCGACATACATAGCTAACTACCTACCACGAGCCATACTCATCAAAAAACAGCATAGCCATCAAACTCATAAATTATTGCATCACTCATATTCTTACCAACAGACCTAAATATCTAGAAAGCAAAAAAAAAAAACAATCTACCTACCTATTATGCCTTGACCTTCACGCGCCGCGCGCCCCGCGCCGCCGTCACCATTGTCTTCTTGCACACAAGACACCCAAAGCTGTAAAAAAAAACCACCCCTTCCTCTTTAACCGCACAAAACCCAACAAACCAAGGACAATACCCAACATTTTATTTCACACTTTTTAATTCTCTGCACCTTTGCATAGCAAAGTAATCGACAAAAAAATGTAAACCAACAAAAAACATCCCTTCTACCTATTTCACTCTAACTGTTATAAATTAGGCTATTCCTTTCCTACTCTTGCAAATAATTCTCCACAAAATTCAAATGTCTCCGTGAGATAGGGTTGTGGAATTTAATAAAATTATTTTGCCCACTGAATGAAGATGTCAGTCCATTCGACATTCACCATGATAGTGAATAGATATGGATTTCATATACAAGGGTTCAATCAATTAATCCATAATCAATCAACCTTAAGTTAGATAATAAACTAAATAGATGAAACAAAAACAACAATAATTTAATACATAAAAAAAAGGCTTATGGTAAGTGTTTATGATTTTTTCTATTGAATTCGAATTGTATTTTAATCCTTGTATATGAAAACTATAGTACTATCATGGACAAAATTTTTTTGCGCAACAATGCTTCGTTGGTGGCGCCACTTTAGCTCTACGGAGACTTCCATTTTTGGGAGACAATTGTCAGCGGAGACTTCAATTTTTGGGAGACTTCCATTTATCAGACAATCGAAACTAAGTAGTTAGAGCAAGAGGAGTGTATTTTTTTCGATTCTGGTAAGAATCAAATGGAGTAAGCGAGATTTCCAATCGAAGGTTTTGTTCAACGTCAATGATGAGAAAAAGGTGAAGAGAATGGCAAAAAAATGTTCGTATCCTCTTTGATTTAATGTGCAATGCAAGGTTATTTTTTTTGCTTAATTTACTGATTATGCTATATGCGAGAAGAGAAGTGGACATACATACATGTAAGTTAGCTTTTTGCGTCGTCGTTGTCAACAACCTTGAAGCAAGGAATATAGTTTTTTTTTTGCGGGAAAGAATAATGCGTGGAGGTATACATTCTTATATTATCAAGGGTAGGTTTATTTTAATGCGTGAAAGAAAAATAATATGTTCATGTTGTGTAAGTATATTTGTAGGTATATATGCAATCGTATGTTATTGAGGGTAGTTTTTATATTAAAT
Organism: Melangyna quadrimaculata; assembly: GCA_949320155.1. NCBI lineage: Eukaryota > Metazoa > Arthropoda > Insecta > Diptera > Syrphidae > Melangyna > Melangyna quadrimaculata. The sequence continues at coordinate 26,902,614 of OX439486.1, forward strand.
TGTCTTGCAAAGATTTCTTATTTGCCGTGAAATTTGTTGCAAGTGCAAGATTTTGAGCATATTTTTTTGCGGGAACATCTACATAGGTAGATAATATTCGTATAAATCATGAATGGTAGGTTTTATTAATATTAATGTTGTTTGCATGATTTGAGTTTGACTTGAAATGTTTTGAAGAAATTTACAATTAATTATGCCGACAAATATAGGTAGGTCCATACATAATGCATAACTATATGTAGGTAGGTATGAAAATAAGTTATGAAAAAAGGGAGAATTTCTATGCAATGTTGAGGTAGGTAAGTGCTTGGTGGTAGGTAGGTTGTATTTGTTTACCTACTTTTAATTCACAATTTATCATACAAGCAGGCATGTAGGTATAGGTATGATTTTATTATTTGACACTAGTCTGTCAATGTGGTGGTTGAATTTCAGCCAGTGGGCAATATCCTAGGAGGTTGGTTTTATAAGTTTTAGTTGTGCCCAGAAATGTTTGAACTAAAGCTGGGTATGTAACTGTACCTACGTACATACCTACAACATTGTTCGTTTAATTAAAGCTACCTAAGTATGTACATAGGTATGTACCTAGGTAGGTACCTACATTTTTATTTTTTCAAATCAACCAGAGAGAGAACATTAATGTAAATTGCAAAACGCTCAGTGCACTAAAAATTGAATTATACTCAGGTGTAGGTAGGTATGTACGTATAGGTTTGTAGGTAGGTACCTATATAAATATTGTTAAAAAAAGAAGAAACGAAGTTTCAGTCGTCCAGCCAGTCGTCGTACAGCCAACTCCGCTTAACTGAAAACATCGGTTATCTGAAACAAGACATTTATTCCGGAGGCTTTTTTAAGAAAAAAACTGCTTCGCATAACTGAACTCCGCTTAATTGCAATCTCGGGATAATTGAAACAAAATTGTGTGCCTCAAAGGAACATTTTTCACTTTTTCAACTCCGTATAAGGGAAACGATCATTTTTTTTTTTGTTTTTAATTATTATATATTCATATTCGTTTTGTGATTAAAAATGTAAATACCTTTGTTGTTTGAATTGTTTCATATGGAAATATAACGACATATTAGGTACATACATATTTTGACACAAAAAATCATACCTACATTTTTTTTTGATTCTCAGGCTAAATGAAATTTAATATTTGTTATGAAAAAAACTCCGCTTTTTTGAAATAAGTTTCAGTTATCCATAGTTCGGTATTCGGTTAACTGAAAACTCCGCTTTACTGAAACAAATGGTCTGCAATTATGGTGCTCCAGTTATGCGGAGTCGACGGTCAATTTCATTTTTATATATACCAAGGTAGGTAGGTAGGTTTATATATACATACCTACGTAGGTGTCTACATTTAAAAAAAAATTGTTTTAACTAAACCTAGATCTAAATTTTTATTTTATTTTTTTTTCAAATCAACCAATTGCAAAATGTGCCAACAGGTAGGTACCTACCTTCTTACCTATTTTAATTTTAATTTCCGATTTTTTGATTCCAGGTAGTTTACAAAATAAATGTTTTATTGTAGACAGGTAGGTACCTACCTGTAGATACCTACCTACCAATAACTTTTTTCGTTAGGAATTTTTTCCTTTTTTTAAATTTAAGTGTAAAATAAATTTGAAAAACTTAAATATGAATTTTTGCATAAATAATACAATAATAATAATTATTAATTAATCCTATTTTCGTGAACTTTTTTTTATAAATTTCTAAATGGAATACAATTTTAGAAATTTATAATAATTTTAATTAGTTAGTGTTTTTTTTTATGTTTAAAGCTTAAAACTTCTACCTTTCTCCGTTTGTGGGGAGGGACAATTTTATAAAACATTTGCTTTAAATGGATTAAAAATTATTAAAAATCAACGATATTACTTACAATATTATGCGATAGCTTTTTTCAGCCTATTTTGTTTCAAATTGTTTTCAAAATAAAAATGTTCAATGAATAGTTTTTGAAACAAAATTTTTCAAAGTCAAAATTTAGAAAAAAAAAATTGAAAAATAAAATTTATTTGCATTTTTTACTTCAGAATTTTACGTAATATTCTTTGTTTCAAAAACGATTGCTGTAATTAGTTTTTAGTCAAACGCTAAGAACCAGGAGCTGATATATAGTTCAGTTTAAGAGAAAATCGAAACTTATGAAAGTACTTTTTTCTTCCAAAATTATTTTTTTGAATAGGTATTTAGTACGTGTATACAGGGTGGTTTGCATAAGGTGTCATAAAAGGCTAGAGCGTGTAGGTTGGACTTAGACAAGACAAGATTCGTATGGGAGAGGGGTCTATTTTCATCCGTTTAGGCGGGAGGGGCAATTTCCAAAAAAAAGTCACTTAAAACAGAAAAAAAATATTAAAAAATTACGGTAACACTAACAGAGTGCCGCTATAGCATATTGAAAAGCCAAAAATCTATTCTTTAATATAATTTTTAAATTAAGTTGTTCGAGTGTATAGTTTTTGAAAAATAAATTTTCCAAGTAAAAATTTTGGAAAAAAAAAATTTCAAGCTAATTTATTCAAAAATTTATTTAATTAAGCATAATTTTTGTTTTCAAAACTTAATGCTCTTGTCAATTTTTAGTCAAACGCTGGAAACCGTATGGATCTAGGACTTTTACTTTTCAAGATATGAAAAAAATTAATGAAGCAACTTTCACATTAAACTAAGAAGAAACCGGGTAAATGATCATTTCAGCAACCAGTTGATTATCGTCAAGTTTAAGTTGTGAAAATTGGCAGAAAAATAGTTATAATATTAAACGATTGTTGACAATGAACAAAGCAAAGTAAATCTTATGGATTTTATTTGAATTTTTATGAATTTTAAAAAATCAATTGTGACACTAATAAAGGAGGTACAGATTAAAAAATGTGTTATCAAATTAATGGTTATTTTATTGAGATTAAATATAAGAAAAAACCAATTCAATCCATGCCTACACTCACATGGTTTTAAGTAATATGTGTAAAAATTATATATTGTTAATTTATCAGCTCAATAGTACAATAGAAATATAATTTTTTTATACAAATTCCTGGAACATATAGCTATAATTCATTAGTATATTGGAAACCTCTACCACTGTTTATTGAAAAGATATTAATAAAAAACCAAACAAAAAAAAAATTTCAAAATGTTTACCCTTTCTTAAATAAATCTGTCAAATAATAAGTTAGAAAGATAACATTTTTACCATTTAATTGCCATCAAATATATCAAGATTTTAAAATTTTAGATTTTTCCAACTACCCATTAAAAATCATATAGATTGAAAAATTGACCAAAATAATTTACCCTTTTTCAAAAATCTTTTTGGGTATGAAAAAAAAATCCTGTCAAAAATTGCTTAAACATGGATAATTTTTTTATCATCCCCTATAAAAATATGTAAAAATAAAAAAAATTAAAAATGTACCCCCTTATAACTACTAAGTACTTTTCGAAACGACTATTTATCAATTTTCAGTTGTAAAACCGGGTATATCTCGGTTTGTAGATTTTTAATAAAAAAAAGTTGTGCATATTTTGTTGCCTAATTTTTCAATAGCTTTCAAATACAAAAATCATGTTTCTACGAAGTCGCGTTTAGAAGTTAGTTTTTTTGACTTTGATTCAGTTTTACCCTATTAAATGTGCGAATTTCCAAAATTCCGTTCTTAGTGCAACCCTGAATATAATTTGCTATTATATAAATTTTAGTATATAGATACCTACCTACTTTTAATACTTCTAGTTTCAGCTGTTGCAATTTTTATTCTTTCATTTATATCTATAATATAAATAAATTAACATTCACATACAAATAAGGTACGTACCTTCTTACATGTACCTAGTACCTACCTAGATATTAATACAAATTATCTACAAACATACCTACCTTTCTAGGTTAAAATAAAAAAGCGACAAACCTAACTACCTACCATGAGCCATACTCATCAAAAAACATCATCGCCATGAAACTCATGAATTATTGCATCACTGATATTCTTGCCAACAGACCTACATACATAAATATCTAGAAAGCAAAAAAAAAACAATCTACCTATGCCTTGACCTTCATGCCGCCGCCGGCCGACGCGACGTCACGATTGTCTTCTTGCATTGCACACAAGTTGTAAAAAAAACACCCCTTCCTCTTTAAGCGCACAAGACCCAACAAACCAAGTAGAATTCCCAAATTTTTTCACACTTTTTAATTCTCTGCACCTTTGCATAGCAAAGTAATCGACAAAAAAATGTAAACCTAACAAAAAACATTCATTCTACCTATTTCACTCTAACTATTATAAATATAAGTATTCCTTACTTATTCTTACTAGAAATTCTCCACAAAACTCAATTTTCTCCACTGTGAAATTCGATGAGATTCTTTCACAATCGATCTGAAGATGGCAGTCCATTCGACATTCACCACGATAGTACTATGGATTTCATATACAAGGATTTTAATATCGAAATTGCTAATATCGTAAGATCGTGCATCAAGGACACGAACCATAGATTTTTATAGTAAGCATTTTATTGAATTTTTTTATAGGAAGTTTTGTCTATAAACGGAAGTATTTTACACCACAAAATAGGCTACGAATTTATTCGATTTTGAATCTTATACCAATCTAGCACCTTATTTATTTTAATTTGAAACGACGGATTAAGGTAACACAGAAAAAAAAAATCAAATATTAAAATACAAGGAGATAGAAAGTCACAAATTTATATATTCGTTGATTTAAATACAGTCATTCCCGAAAAATTTAGTACACCCTGATTTTGTTAAGTTTAGTTTTGTTTAATATTTTAATTGAATTTTAATACGAAGAAAAACAAACCAAGTTTTTATTTTCGGGTTATCATATGTATAAGTTCACTTCCTAATGTCAAACCTGATAATTTATATAGAATGTTGTTGTTATTTTTTTGGTAATGTTTTATTTTGAATTTCATTAAATAAGGTTTAAGGTTTTAATTTGAAAAAAAACCTTCTTTATATTATATCAACCTCTATAAATATACCCTATATTAATATTTTAATAAAAATGCTTTATAACGTTCATCTTAACAACTAATGCATTCTGAATTTCGCTATCTTATGGGAAGTTTGTTTTTACGTTCTCAAAAGTGAGTCTCAAGAACTACCTATTGAAATGGATTGCTGAAAACCTTAATTAGGGTGGATGTGGTAAATTTACCTCGGTAAGCAGATGTAATTAGAGTTGATGGTAAGAGCGTAGATCTTCTCAAAGCGTTTAGCTAGGGGGTTACCGCAGATAAAATTTTCCGAGGTCGTGGTAGCCAAGGACGTATCACAGGGTTGATGCGTGGGTGGGATTAACCTCAAGGGCAAATGACATCATGTCCTCCCATATACCAAGGTTGTCATCTTGAAATTTCTTCTTCAATCTCAATCAATCTCAATCAAGTCATCGAGTCAAATAGTTTCCTTTTAAAACGAATAACAAAAAAAAAGTGACGATATGCGGCCTCAAGAGTTAATTATTTTTTTTCTCTTTTCTTTTAAATTGTTTCTTAGTTTTCCGGTAAACAACACCAAAACCGCGTTCTGACTACGACTGAAAGAACCCACCCAGCCGACGAGCAAAGCCTTGGCTTAAGCTAGCATGCCGAACAGACGTAGGTCAGGACACCCTCCACTTCAGCTGCCAGGATCGGCCTAGGGAATCCTGTACGCCTTAGGTCGTAATGGTGGTATATGAAGTGGGGGTTCGCAAGGACACCTCTTTTAAATCTATTAAGTGCTTTTCATTTTAGTCGATTTTTTGAGGGTTATAGCACATCCATTTTTGCGGAATAATTTATATTTACTTAATGAGTGTCCTTGTAAACCAGCAGGTTCCGTTACAAGGGGACAAGAGGAGGTTTGACACAGTGTAGCTTGCGACATTGTAAGGCAAATAATAAATATATGAATAATTATGATTTGAATAAACCTTCTGACTATTTAATGTACTTGGATGCTAATAACCTATACGTTTGGGCTATGTCTGACCACCTTCCTCATTCAGACTTTAAATGGATTGAACCTCCTACCGATTTATCTGGCATTAAAGAATGGATTGTTTCAAATAAAAACATTGGTTATGTATTAAAAGTTGATCTTGAATACCCAATAGAAATGCATGATGATCATAATGATCTCCCATTCTGTCCTTCAAACATTTCATTATCTGGTTAATCACAGAAAAAAATAATTGCTGATTTAAAAAATAAAGCAGAATATATTATTCACTATAAAACTTTGATTCAATGTCTTGTTAATGGTTTAATCCTTAAGAAAATTCATAGAGTAATGCAATTCGTACAATCTCCATGGTTGAAAAAATATATTGATTTAAACAATGAGCTTAGAACAAAAGCCACCACAAAGTTTGAAAAAGATCAGCGCAAGCTTTGCAATAACGCTGTATTTGGTAAAACTATGGACAATGTTGATAAACGAAAAGATGTTCGAATTGTGGATTCAATAGAAAGTAATGGAAGACACCTCGGTTGTCGCGCTCTTATAGCTAAACCTAATTTTCATAGCATTTTAGAATTTACCGAAACCATGGCTGCTGTTCAGTTTAACCGTATTCACACTGTGTATAATTAGCCTGTATACTTAGGCTTTTGCGTTTTAGAGATTTCAAATTATAAAATGTATGACTTTCAATATGCTTACATGAAGCCTAAATTTACTGATAACCTTCAACTGGCTTACATGGATACCAATTCCTTTATATATCAAATAAGGACACATGATTTTTATAATGATATACAAAATGATATTGCAGATAAATTCGATACTTCTGACTCCTCCCTCAATAACCCCTATGGTATTGCTCAGCTTAATATGAAAAAGTTGGGGTTTATTAAAGATAAAAATAATGGCTTAAGAGCAAAAATGTACAGCATAGACATAGAAGATTCTGTTTTGATAAAAAAGCGAAGGGCGTTAAATCAGCAGCTGTAAAAAAATTTACTCAAAAGAATTACAGAGATTGCTTGCTACACAAACAAAATGTCTATAGTAAAATGTTGAATTTCAGATCTAGACAACATACTATACAAATTGGGGCGTATTCATAGTCATTTTAGACCTGGGTCTAAGTTAAACATGGCTTTGGTTGAATTTTCGGACGTTGATTCTATTTTTTTAAGTTTATCATTTCAAGATATTTGAAGCTATTTGTGTAGTATACCAAGTTAATTATCTTATAAAAATATAAAACCAACGATTTGTAATTAAAATCGGTCTGTATTCATTGAGCCCAAATTGTCTTAAACTGTAGTTTAGTTAAACCTGGGTCTATCTGCGACTATGATTGCCGATTCGCATCCCACCGCGAACAGACGTGTCGGGAGTTGAAACATTTACCGCACCTAATACCCCAACAAACAAATTAAAAAAAAAAAATAAATAAACCAACCAACCTGTCTCCATATCAATATAATAATTAATAAATCCCCGCCAATCGACCGTACGGAAAAAAAATCAATAGCCCAAAAAAAAAAAAAAAAATCAATAGAAAAAGAAAAAATAAATTGAAAAAAAAAGTGCCAGTGTCAGTGCCAGTGCTTGTGCTTGTGTACAAAACCAACAACAAAAGTGCACCATGCCCGTGAAGCTGATGCTGCTGCACAAAATTAAAATCAGCAAGCGAAATTAAAAAATAAAAAAAAAAAATTTCCCAAATCATCATCTTAGTGCAAGTGCCAGTGCCTAGTGCTAAACGAAATCCAACAAAAAAACATATAAAAACCAACAACAAAAAATAAGTGCACTCATGCGAAGACGATGATGCAGCAGCATACACCATAGCAAAGCGGTACATTTTCCTATCTCTCCTTCCCACATCTCTCACAGTGCTTTGGCTTTGTCATTGCATGCAGAGTATGAGTATGTATATCATCTTATACAAAGCTTGTAATTGATTAAGCCATAGCATATCAGATAAATTGCTGTTATTGTTTTTGGGTTTCCAGGGGCGGATCAATACATACTACTAAGGCATAACACTGGTAGTGTTTTGTATTGTTAAGTTTTATTGGGGCCCAAACTCAATATCAGCATAGATAACTGTCAGATTTGGTTTTTAATGTTTGTTTTTTTCGTAATGGTAGGTGAATTTAGGGTCGATATTAGCAACATTCGGGGGCTGAGAAAGAATTTCTGTGCTGTGTACGTACATACTGTAAAAAACAGGCCAGCAGTCTTGGCACTAAGTGAAACCCAGGTAGGTGAAAATTCTGATTACTCCGAATTAAGCCTACCTGGTTATAGCTTAGTGCCTTTATTTTTCCTACACCATGGTCTCGCAATATATGTACGTAATGATGTGGCTTATCAGCTTCAACCACAATATGGCCCTTGTTTAAATACAAACTTTAACTTCATGTGGTTAAAATTCACCGTCAATAAGCACATCATACATACATGTTTCATTTATCGTAGCCCAAGTTTGGATAGTAATTCGACTTCTAACGAATTCGATGCGTTGTCCGATTCAATCCTGAGAATTGTTTCCCATTATCCGCACAGTGAAATCGTTGTTACGGGCGATTTCAATGTACACAATTCTTCGTGGCTACGCTATTCTGGTCAGACAACACCCGAAGGAAGGTATGTCGAAATTTTTGCTGAGTTAAACCACCTGACTCAGCTTGTTGACGAGCCTACTCGGATTCCTGACGTTGCAGGTCAAATCGACAACACTCTAGACTTGTTCCTTACCTCTGACCCAAATAAATAAACTATTAGTGTATTATCTCCTCTAGGCTCATCAGACCATTGTGTCATATCTGCGAATTTCTCGTGCCACCAAGTCACAGTTAAAGAAAAAATCCCAAAGAGAACCGTTTGGCAATACGAGAAAGCCAACTGGGACGGTCTCAATAATTTCTTCAAGAGCTTTAACTGGTCACTATGCTTCCTCGATAGTGATGTTGACGCCAGTGCAGATATGATTACAAACTTGATTCTTTGTGGAATGAGAAATTTTATCCCGAATAGGGTGAAATCTATCAAACCCAAAGAAAACTCATGGTTTGATTCGAGCTGTAAAGAGGTTATTAGGGTTAGAGAAGTAAGCTTCCGATGTTATAAAGCCAACCCTACTGAGGAAAACCGGAAAAAGTTTCAACAAGCTCGAAAGACCTGTAACGTTCATATTCGACGAACCAAATTTTTACATGATCAAAAATTACGGCAAAAAATACTACAATGTCCCAAAGGTAGTAAACATTTTTGGTCATTTGTAAAAATTATACGAAATACCACCTCGTCCTCGGTTCCAACGTTCGTCTTCAATGATACTCCTTTTGTCAGCTCGCAAGATAAAGCCAATTTGCTTGCAGCACAGTTTGCTGTTAATTCGACGCTGCCAGAAAGTGTTATGACTCCTCCTGTACTTGAGAGCGTAAATGATTTTATGGGACAAATCTTCTTTCGCACTCGTGCAGTTGCTAGAGTTCTAAAGGATCTCGATGTACACAAATCCGCTGGCCCGGATAGTATCCCTCCCATTGTTCTGAAGTGGTGTTCTTCAACGCTGGCAAAACCACTGCGTAAGCTTTTCCATCTGTCCTACTCTACTGGTCTCTATCCGAGTGGATGGAAAACAGCATTTGTCCAGCAAAAAGGCGTATCTTCTTCACCCTCTAACTATCGACCAATTGCACTTACGTCCCTTCTTTCGAAGGTCATGGAAACGCTCATTAATTTCCAGCTCAAGAAATATCTCGAGGAACGAAAGCTTCTTAATGACCGGCAGTACGGCTTTCGTAGCAATAGGTCCACTGGTGATCTGATGGTATATCTCACCGAACAGTGGAACAAATCTTTACATCGTTTTGGAGAAAGTAAGATTATTGCACTTGATATTTCAAAAGCGTTTGATAGAGTTTGGCACCAAGCTCTCTTATCGAAAATGCGCGCATTTAGTTTCGATGAACCTCTTCTTCGTTGGATTAGAAATTACCTTTCGGACCGTTCAATACAAGTCGTATTGGACGGTTTCAAGTCTGAAATCCACAAAATAATATGCTGGTGTGCCCCAGGGCTCCGTTTTGTCTCCGACTCTCTTCCTTATTTTTATAAATGATCTTTTGTCTGAAACTTCTTATCCATTAAACTGTTTTGCTGACGATAGTACCCTCAGCTTCTCATATTCGTTTGCAGATTCTCATCCATGTCCTTCGGATGTGGAACTTGAACGGCAGCGTATGATAAGCTCACTAAATTCTGATCTCGACAGCATTGTCTAAAGGGGAATCAAAAACCGCGTAGAATTTAATGCTTCTAAAACTCAATGTTGTCTCCTATCGTTAAAACGAAACCCACCCCCAATGCCGCTATCCATAGGCGGCACTTGCATCGAGGAAACCGATCAGCTCTCAGTTCTCGGTATGTGTGTCACAGACCACCTTTTGTGGAATGACCACATATTTGATATCGCCAAAAACGCTGCTAAGTGTTTAGGTTTTCTCCGTAGATGCAAGAAGTTTTTTTCCCCTTCTGATCTGGCTGTGATCTACAAAGCCTTTATTCGTCCAAAACTTGAGTACAATTCTCATGTTTGGGCAGGAGCTCCAAAAACTCACTTAAGTTTGTTGGACAGAATTCAAAAGAGAGCTTTAAAAATGATAGGCGAAGGATCTATAACAGAAACAATTACATCTCTCGAACACCGCCGTAATGTTTCCTGTCTTTCTCTATTTTATCGCTATTATTATAATCAGTGTTTTAGTGAAATAGCCAGCTGCATTCCCCCCTTAGAAAATTCAACCGTAATACTCGCGCTTCTAGGAATGCCCATCAGTTCACCCTCGAGCCCAACTTCGGACGTACTGTAATGTACAGAGATTCTTTCTTCAGTCGCACCACACGAATGTGGAATGCTTTACCTGACTCGACTTTCCCCTCCCATTTCGATGCGCAAACGTTAAAAACCAATGTGCATCGGTATCTCCTTCTAAATCCTCTCCTACTTACCTAATCGCTCGTGCTGTGTTAAAAACATTTTAAGGGTAGCCATAACCCCTTTTGCGCCCGTGGAATATATAAACAAAAAAAAATGAATATGCCTCATTAAGTTTAAGTTGCTCCGATGATAAATGGTTTATCTGTAGTAATAATATTAATACACTTGCTTGGGGTCATTATCGGATAGATCTTAAAAATGAAATGTAAGCTTGATTAAGTTAAAAGAAAAATGTAATTTATATCTTAAGGAAAAAATAAATCAAATAAAAAAAAAAAAAAAAAATTACAAAAAAAATATATGTTTCTACTCAAATATTTCATTATCTCTTCAATCATATGAGGCGTTGTCTAGTTACACTCACATAATTTTTGAATTTGAAACATGAATTCTAAAACGTAATAAACGTGATTATTTGGGTTTTAAACGTAAATTTTGTGGGTTTTTTTAACATGAACGTAATTAACGCGAATTTTTGTGTTTTTTACGTAAATTTAATTTTTTTAACGTGATTGATGATTTTAACGTGGTAACGTACATTTCGTGTTTTTTAACGTGATCTTTGGTTTTTTTTACGTGAATTTTGTGTTTTTTTTTGTATGTAAATTTCGTGTTTTTAACGTGATTTTTGTGTGTTTTTTAAAGTGATTTTTGGGTTTTTTTACGTGATTTTTGTTTTTTTTTACGTACATTTTTGTATGAATTTCCAAATTGTCCAGACACCAAGTCGCTGAGCAGCTATCCACCAAATCAACAGGCCGGCCACCAAGCAAGAAGCCACCAAGCCGCTGAGCAACTTATTCGCTGCAATGCCAACTAAAAATACCAATTTGAATCGCCAATCGGCCGCCAATGACGCCATTGTTGCGGCGATCGGCCGCATGTGGACCCGCTAATCCCTACTACTCAAGACGTATGATGGACAGGGGCCCTCACAGCTTTAATAAAGTAGACAGGGTTGGAATCGGCTAAGCTGATTATAAACTTTTGTTGATTGTCGTTTTTAAGATAGCTGTCTTTATCAATTCTATAGACAAAGATAGAGAAAGAAATCATCAAAACAACAATCAAAAATTTGATTATCAACTATAAGCTTAGCCGATTGCACCCCAGTATGCAAATTTGTTTTTGGGGCCCGCACTTGCTATATGATGTCCGCACAGGCTACCCAGGGCCCCAATAATCTAAATAATGTGAACAGTATACAGGGTGTCCCATTAACAATGGTCCAAACTGAAATTGGTGATAGGCCAGGTGATGAACTATCAGAATTTGGTAACTTTTCCATACCGAATCATAGCGGTTCTCGAGTAACGGCTATTTTTTGAAATTTGAAAAAAATCTAACTTTGAACCAGTTTTTTGCTCACCCTGTCCATAATTGATTTTTGTTTTTTACAAATTTGGCATTAAAAAATTCACTTATAGTTTCACTAACTTTACTGAGTAAAATATTTTTGATTGGCATCACCATTTGCCTACAAATCATTAGTTAATATTGAACTTTGCCAAAATTAATTTTTGACCTCAATCTTCTGATGAGCCCCCTGAATAAAATTCGTATGGCTCAATACAAGTTTTATATTTCAAAAATTGCCTACTTTTCTGCAGTTTCAAAAAAGCTATTAAACTTGCCAAATCTATTTTTAAATAGACAGTTATAACCGTTTGAACCCAATAAAACAGGTTCAAAATCAAACAAAAATGAAACATTTTTGTTCAAATATTTCGATAAAATTAGATTTTCACTTCAAATATAACTCCGAAAGAGCTGAATTTTGGTGGAGATCTGCGTTTTGATGTCATACGCATTTCTTAAATAAAAACATTAAATTTTGACAAGGACTTTTAATTTTCTGTGGTGAAAGAGTCCTATATATTTGAAAATTTTACGAAAACCATCAGGTTTTTTAAGAAGTGTCTTTGGAAAACATGTAGCTTATAAAATTCTACACAAAAAAGATAAACTCCTTTTTTCGTTGGAGCAAGAGATTTTGAGAAAACGGGGACAAAATGTGTTTTCATACTTTGATGTGGTATTTTCTACACCGTTGCATTTGCGCACATTTGTCTCAAAATTTATTGGTCTAACGGAAAAATGTATCCTAATGGTTTTATTTAGAATGCTATAAGCTACAAGTTTTCCAAAGACACTTCTTAAAAAAGCCGATGGTTTTCGAAAAATTTTCAAAAATACTGGATTTATACGCTTTCACCACAGAAAATAGAAGGTCCTTGTCCAAATTGAAGGTATTTATTTAAGACATCAAAACGAAGATCTCCACCAAAATTCAGCTCTTTCGGAGTTATATTTGAAGTGAAAATCTAATTTTATCGAAATATTTGAACAAAAATGTTTCATTTTTGTTTGATTTTGAACCTGTTTTATTGGGTTCAAACGGTTATAACTGTCTATTTAAAAATAGCTTTGGCAAGTTTAATACCTTTTTTGAAACTGCAGAAAAGTAGGCAATTTTTGAAATATAAAACTTGTATTGAGCCATACGAATTTTATTCAGGGGGCTCATCAGAAGATTGAGGTCAAAAATTAATTTTGGCAAAGTTCAATATTAACTAATGATTTGTAGGCAAATGGTGATGCCAATCAAAAATATTTTACTCAGTAAAGTTAGTGAAACTATAAGTGAATTTTTTAATGCCAAATTTGTAAAAAACAAAAATCAATTATGGACAGGGTGAGCAAAAAACTGGTTCAAAGTTAGATTTTTTTCAAATTTCAAAAAATAGCCGTTACTCGAGAACCGCTATGATTCGGTATGGAAAAGTTACCAAATTCTGATAGTTCATCACCTGGCCTATCACCAATTTCAGTTTGGACCATTGTTAATGGGACACCCTGTATATGACCTTATTTGAAAATTCTTATTTTTTTTTTAAATATCAAACCGGTTAGAGGGTTTAAGTGAATATTTGGGTCGAACTCTAAGAAAAAAGGTGACAAAAAATAATATTCTGAGACATCAAACAAATTAAGAAATTAAGAAAAGAGCCTAAGATACTTTCATAGACATAAAGAATATAAAATTTGTTTCCCATAAATCAGTTCAAATACTTTTTGAGATTGCTTCGTCTTTATATCTATGGATTCTGGTCATAACAGCATAAGTCAGTTTCTTTTCGAAAATGATTTAAGTATACAGAACTATTTAAAAACAAATCAATTTTCGTTGGGTCTTAACAGCATAACTCTAAGTTAACTGGTTCCTTAGATATTCAACGGTCCTAAAATAATGTTTTATTTTAATGGCGTAACTCGACTTGTGCTGTTTTGATCAATCAAAAATGTTTACATTTTTAAATAAGCGTTTGGCCAGAACAACAAAACTCAGTTTCTTTCGCTTTTTTGTGTAACGACGCCGACGGCATTTTTATATTATTTTCAAGATGAGAACTAGTTAAGAACGTCTTTTAGGACCTCTTTCCTTAAGGACCGAAAGCCCACAGAAATGTTTGGATGTGAACGACAGCTAAAATTCCTTTTGTTTTAAGATACGTCCATACTAATCATCTGCAAATATGAAAGTCTGGTAGGCCGGGTTGGGGCCTTTGTATATACGTTTTGCTGCGTTGAAAATGCATTTTTTTCTTAAAGCAGTGGAAGCAAGGATAGGAATTTCAAAATTGTGTTTAATAAAGAGCTGAGAAACCTTGATAAGAATATGGGGTTCAAGACCTTTTCTATAGGTCCAAATGTCTGCAAGGCGCACTCAAAGATTGAAGCTTTGAGTGCGTCTTGTAGCCTACTGGCTCTTTTTTTAATGCACTGCATTTTAAATGCAGTATTCCGTACAAAGGTCCCAACGCCGACATGCCAGACTTTCATATTTGCATATGAATAGTATGGACTTATCTTAAAACAAAAAGAATTTTTGCTTTCGTCCACACCCAAAAAATGCTGTGGGCTCTTAGACTATTAGTTTCATAGGTACAATTAATTTGGTTTTATTTTTAACAATTAAACATTGAAAATAGACACTTCACTAAAAAAACATCAACTTTAAAAGTTGCACTTTTTAAAAGACATCCAACCACACGGTTTTATTCTTGCGGGAATTTCGTTTTTATAAAGTGCTTGATTTGTATTGTTTTTGCTGGATTAATAAAAACCTCACAAGTCGTATTTGGACGGCAGCCATTTGGATTTGCATTTTGTGCCGTGGTGGTGGTCAAGACAGTTTTTGGGGAGTTTTTATTTCTTTTATGGCCAGTGCATCAAGCTCTTTTAAATTTGTATTGCTTCGTAAGATTTTAAAATTTCATTTATCGGTTGCACCGACCCAATAAACGAACCAATAAACTAAAGTTCCATTTTCCTCCAGTTAAATTTTAAAACTAATTTTATTGGACAGAACCCAGAAATAAAAAAAAAACACTGGAAGGGTGAAAAACAAAGATGCACGAGTTTGTAATTTAAATACATTTTATTTTATATTTCGAGTGAAGTGGAAAATAACCCATACAATTCCTACTAAATGAAACGAGTATTATAAAAATATATTAATGAACTGATACCCAGCCAAAATCATAATAATAAGCTTTCGGGTTACAAACATACATATTTTTCACAATTTCTTTTTCTATTTTCGAGTTGCATGTACCAGGTAGATACCTACATATTTATGTTTGTATGGGTTGGTATTGGCACGCAGTGCATCCCAATGCTTATTTATTTTCATTGACATTTCCCGTATTGCTATCTCAGTTGCACTAGTTGAAACTTTTTCGTTCAGTTTTGAAAGCGATGTTAAAATTCAGGGATGGTTAATGAACTCAATTTTAGCTAAAAAATCTGTGATGATGTTTGGTGCAACCCAGATTAATTTATCATGTCGATAAATTTAAATTGCCTTTTACATGGTGTCCACTATTTTTTCAAAATAAATTTCCCTGACCAATTTCAAAATTTTCCCTGACCAAAAAAATCAAAAAAAAAATTTTCCATGAGTAGGTATGTATTAATATTGCACAAATACTGCATAAAGTGGTAGAAAATGTACGTATTTGAATGGAGTTAATCAAACCTTAGGCAAAAAGAACTCACCTTGTATTTTTCAAAGATTTATCTGAAGGTATATATAACGGATTGCATTTAAAGTGAAAAATAATAACATTAAAGATGAAGTATTGACCAATTCGTCGTATACTTAAAAAGTGGATAAGATACAAATCTTTATTTATCCTTCGGCTTTTTTGGTCATAATGGATATGGCAATGAAACAATCAAGTTACATCATCAAGTGTGTATCGCTTTGACGCGTGCCGCTCGGTTTGGAGAATTTGGACATTCTCCAGACTTCGAAGATGTCCAAATTCTCCAAACCGAGCAGCACGCATCAAAGCGATACACACTTGAAACGTTGCACATCATAAACAACCGCAACAACATGAACCGAAAGCTCGACACACAAAACATATCCGCTGTATATTGCTCACTTGTCACTGGCTAAACGTCAATTGCTTGTTTTTGTGTCTGTCCAAATTCGCTGTGTGACAAAGTTATTTAATTTTGATTAAAATGAGTTTTAGGGTAACAAATCCTTTTTTCCTTAGTTTTTCTTAATATTTTGTGTATTTTTCGCTCGATTTAAGCCATTTTTGGAAATAAGTTCTTTGAACCCATGATAGAATACCTGAATTTTTAAAGTTATGTTTAGGGGTCACAAGCTCAATTTTATGCAAAAAGCAGTTTTTGAAGCATTTAATTTGTAAAAAAAAAAAATAAATATTAGTTTTTGAATAATATTTTTGGTGTCAAAACCATCTCTGGAAAAAATCAAAAAATATCAATTTTTACCTCATTTATCAGAATAAAAATAGTTATTGTTTTTAATCTTTTGCAATTCGTAAAAGTAAGACAAAACAACTTACAAAACGACCCTCAAAACCACCATTATATATTATTATAAGGGGTTGAAATATTTTTAGCTTATTCCTTATTTAGTAACGAACAAATTGGTATTACATTTATAACAGGCTTACGGGCACAAAATATTGAAAAAAAAATTGTAAGAAAAAATTTAATATTTTGTTCGTTTGGTACCTACTAAAAGATTTTTAACTCAGTCAGTTTCTTACCTATTTAAGTTACTTTTAAGTTAGTCTCTTTTTTATCATATACAAAAATCACAAATCCAGGTCCTTGTTTTACACAAAAATCACTTAATAGTCCAAAATCAAAGCCAGGTCGTCGTTTTTGAACGAGTAGACAAAAAAACCATGTTTGCACTAAATCTTCGTTTTCATTATCGTTATTTTAGACAAACTGTTAAACTTGTACTTGATTTTGTAGCTTGAGCAAAAAATGTATTTAATAATAAAAGATCTAAAAAGGTTCTTCTTTGAAAAACCACAGACACTTAAAATCAGTAAAAAACTGACTGAGATAAAAATATTTTAGTACCATAAAAAGGAAAAAAATATTCTATTTTTTTGTTTGATCTATTTAGGAATCATTTCGCACATAAGGGTGGTTTGTGGTTGGTTTTGTGGGTTGTTTTGTCCAATTTTTACGAATTGCAATTTAAAACCTTGAAAATAATACCCATTTTTATTACGTTAAATGAGATACAAATTTATGTTTGTTTTCCAGAGATGATTTTGACATAAAAATTATTATTTAAAAGCCAATATTTGTATTTTTTACAAATTAAATACTCCAAAAAATGCTTTTTGCATAAAATTGATGGTTGCCGTAAACATAATATAAAAAATCTGAAAAATTGCAGGTAGTAAGTTTGTCATGGGTTCAAAGAATTAAATTCCAAAAAAATGGCTTAAATCGAGAGAAAAATACACAAAATATTAAAACATAATTGTGACCCTAAAACACATTTAATTCAAAATTAAATAACACACAGCGAATTTGGACAAACGATTAACGGATAATGAATGCATAAACATGTACCTATATACGATATGAAGGCTGTTCTTATTGGTGCTGGGCCCACGCTCCATACATCTTTGCGCATTGTCCTTTAACAGTTAGTTTTTTATTTTTTGCCTCTTATTGGCCGCGATCGGAGACCTATGCTATGCTATCTAAAGGTCGATTCACAATGGAACGAGTAAACGCGACGAAAGCGTGACTTCATTCGCTGTCATTTTTTTCTAGTTATAAAATCGTTTCACAATGCGACAAGTTTCTTGACGAGTTTTTTGGAAGCGTTAAATTATTCATTCTTTTTCTTCTTGCTGAGCAGTGTGCGTTCAAAATAATGAAAAAATCAAACTGAAATTACTTTTACTATTTAAATATTATGTTATTATAATTCAAATATTATAAACTGTCACCCTTATTTATAAAGGAAAAATATTTATTAAAGCTTCCATGTTTAGGAAAACTACACCATGGAATTAGGATGTTCCGGCCTCAAGTGGAGCACTAAGTAATTGCCTTTAATTTGAGTCCACAAAATTCTTATTCCATGGTGTAGTTTTCCTAAACACGGGAGCTGAAATAATTATGTTTTTTTCGGCGCATTGTAAATCGATCTTAAGATAGTTTCGTATCCATATAGGTTTTCGAACGGATTGGTTCTTTTTGACATTTCGCTCTGGATAGAAGCGTACATATATCTACCAAAATATTTCAGATAGCATCCAACAGCAAAAGCTGTTTTGTCATCAGCTGTTTTTCACACGGGATTCCAGCAACACGAACCTATCTGGATAGCTCTTCCGATCGCGGCCATTACTGTACAAAATAACACAAAGTGCATTTAGTTACGTTTCACTCATTTTTTTTTTGACATATTCATATGGCAAAAGATACGAAATGAATAATTCTAAACAGAGATGTAATCAAAACGAAATTTTCGATCAGAAAAAAGTTTCTTATGAGAGAAAGTGAAAAAGGAGTTCACTGAACTTTTAAAAATTGATATGGAAAAAAGTTTCCCTGATCGCTTCCCGAATTCCCTGACTGTCCCTGACCAAATTTTGTTCCCTGCATTTTGCAGCTGGCCATTATTTAAATTAGTTCCAGTGAACAAAAAGCGGAAAAGCGGAACTCAACAAACAATACATCAATCAATAATGTCATCATCATCAGCTTGCTACAAATGTAATCGTCCCGGCCATTATGCCCGTGTCATGACTGTAATTCAGGGTTTCGGGATTCACGTGACAGACGCGATGGAAGTGGTCCAGATGGTGGTCGCGGAGACATGCGTCGTGATGGCGGCGACGGAGGAGGCGGCGGCAACCGGGAGAAATACTTCCTCCAACATCTGCAGCGGCTCAGCAACACTTTTATCGGGCTTAATTTCAAATTTAAGTGTTGCTTGGAAATCACCTACTAGCTCCTGAAAACTGGGGATTAAATAATATGGTTTTGGAACCAGTAACAACTCTACTCCAACCCGCCCCTGATATACTACTGTGGTTGTAGAGCAGGTTTAAGTTGTTTAGCTGTTTGTAGTCACTGTCATGGTCAAACATGCCTTAAGCTACTATTAGACGGTCAACGCAAATGGTCAATGCGTTGACTCTCTGACGTCACCAAAAAATCGGTCAAAGCACTGAGATGGCAACGTCAACGCTCACCGTGTCAACACCTGAAATATTGACGATCACACGAATGACACAAGTCCGTCAATGTTGTCCCAAAATGCGTTGACAGGTAATATGTGTCAACGAGATTTATCCAAATCGGTGGCAATGCACTGACAAGTAATCGTTGACGACCACACGGCTTGACCATGTCCACGCGCTTTGACCGTTGACAAAAGTATAAATCTGTTATTATTCGTGTTGACGTTCACACATAGTGGCAGCGCGCTGTGTCAAATAAATTTATGTATTTCGGTTTAAATTTTTTTAAAGCAAGGAAATTAAATTTTTTTTTAAAGCAAGGAAGAAACGAAATGGAAATGGCAATTTCAGCCACGTTGATACAACCGACTAGTTTATAGTCGGTGCATCCTCCAATTTGGGATGCTGGTCGTTTCTCTACTACCGCAATCAAAGCGGAGACCTCGTATTGTTTGGTCCACGTAATTTTCTATTACGTTTCTCCGCCACCTTTCCTTCGATTCATCAGCAGGACGCGCATTTACTTGACGATTATCCGACTCACTGGTGCTTTGGCTCATTTTTATTTTTCAACTCAAACTAATTTAACTTTAAATAATTTTGTTTTCTTTTATGTTGCTGTTATTGTTTTGTTGCTGTTTCTTTATAAATCAATGAAATGAAAACAATGTCAACGCCAGCTACTTTGACACAGCAGAAAATTATAGCGTGTCAACGTTGGTACCTGCACAACGCGTTGATGGGCAGTCGAGAAATATCTGTCAATGTGTCCGAAAAATTCTGTTAGGGTGATTACACGGTAAATGAAAACAGTCAACGCGTTGACTTTTCAAACCATGTCATCGCAAGTGTCAACGCTGATGTCAGTGCGTTGACAACTTTTGCAATGACAATCACATGACTTGAAAGCCGTGGGACAGAATTTGACGTCATTCTGACGTCAGAGAGTCAATGCGTTGACCATTTTCGTTGACCGTCTAATCATAGCTTTAGTACTGACCCTAAAAACTGTTATGAATAGGAGACGAACTATGACCCATCATTTGTTTAAGAACAGCCTGCAGCTGCATATTCCGATTTGGAAGACGACGCAGATTTATCGTTCTTACTAAATTCAAAAATGGAGTCGGATTTCCATGTAAAAGATGACAGCCCAGGACCATCAAACTAATTCAAAAAAAATACAAAAAAAAAATTACAAAATTAAAAAAAAAACTACAAAAATTATAAATATCAATAGGTATGTGACTCTACTGGGGATACCAATAATTAAAAAAAAAGTATCTTGTACTCAACCTCTAAGGTTATGTGAAATAGAGTACCTTAATACATATGTCGCTACATTGAAAATCACAACGCTCGCGATGTGTTCTTATATCCCGAATATATAGCCGCAAACATGTTTTATTTAAAGAGTGATTTGCCTGGTTTGGCTCTCATAGTTATATTCATTTGATGGGGAATGTTTCTCTATGGATGTAATGAGAACAACTTTATCTTAATGACAACCTCTTTTTTAGACTCATACCTTCAACTGATTTGTTCCTTCCATACTCTCTAAGCTGAGCTAGGTATATACTTTATGTTCAGTGAGTTATCACTACATCTCCCTTCCTAAGTTTGTTTATAAATTTTAATTAATTTCTGTTATATAACATCACTTGTCAATTTTAATATTTAATTTTTTAAATTTTACAGTAAAACAATAGTTTTATAATTAGGTAATTCAATGTTTTGTAACTTTCTTTCTCTTCTATCCTCTAAATTTTTAAATTTAAGCTTGTAATAATTGTTTTATGAATTAAAAGTGAATAAAAAAAATATTTAATATCATAGAATAAAGGAATAAGATAAACAAAAAGGTATTATAATTTTTTAATCTAATCTGAATTTAAGAAATCAACACTCCCAAAATTAAACTATTTTTGTTATAGAAATTAATGATTTTTTTTTTCATTTCCTGTACCTTAAATATAAGTTTTAACACCTTGACATCAAAGAAAAGTTATTTTTTTATAATTATTATAAATACACTTATTTTAATTTAGTAAAATGATATGAATAAGATACTAATCAATAGGACTGGGATTTCCATGCAAATGCATGTTTTTTCTCACAACATTTAGAATCCTTAGACCAAAATTATCTTCACGAATCATGAAATTTCCTTTAAAACGGCATTTAATCGTTAGTGCATATTTTCCATATTTTATACAAAATGCATATTTTCATAATAAATGCATATTTTTAGTGCATATTTTCATATTATTCGTGCATAATGTGGAAAATGATTGTCGAATTGATTTCTTACAGGACAAATTTCCTTCAACACCTCTTCCACCCCAGCCTATAGTATTATGCAAAATATTCTGAAGATTTCCAGGCAGTTGTCAATAGTTTCGAAAATGGTGATGCCATCGCAATTAAAAAAGCAAAAGTGACTAAAAGTGAAATTGTATTTATTTGCTCCAACTTTAGTGTTCTATGTGACACAATCACAAGGCTTGAAGGTAGGAGCACATTGAAAAATCAAATCGGTTTAGTTGCTGAAACTTTTGCAAAAATAAATTCTTTTGAAGGCCCTATTGAAGGCCACTTATTAAAAAAAATTAAGACTGTTTTTGAAAAAAAAAACGAAGGCTATTCTGCAATTAAGTCTGAGCAACAATAACGAAAGCTTTTTTAATAACCTTGCATCAAATACAATTTGTTGTTTGAAAAACGCTCCCCTTCGGCCCGTTGACGAAGAACGTTCTTGTTCTATGTACAAAAGTTTTCAAAGGCCTAATAGGCAAAGTTTTGTTTTTGAAAACTTTAAACAAAAAATCCTTATTTATGTGAACAAAACATATGAAAATAGTATGTAGGTAAGTTTAAGTTACATTATTTTCGTTTTTGAAAGAGATGTACCTATTGTTCATGTTTTAATAATTTATTTTTTTATTTTTGAATGTTATTTTTTTGTCAAATAAAAGACTGAATTCAAATCTAAATAATTAAAAACTGAATAAAAATTCTTTTTTTTTCATTGTTTTTTTTTTGAGAAAAATAAGATAAAATATTGGTTTTAAGTTCATATTTTCCTCTTTTTAGTGCATATTTTACATGTTTAAGTGCATATTTTAAGCGCATATTTTCGATTTTTAAGTGCATGACAATCCCAGCCCTGCTAATCAAACTTCCAATCTGATTGAACTTATTAGTGATTTATGCGCGCGATCTTAGATACTTTAGAGTTTCGTCGAAGGATTCTACCACTTTGCAGCTGTATTAAACATGAATAAACAGAAATGATGAAAATTCCCAAGTTTACTCGCTAACTTCTATTTTTTTGTTGATCAACTCTACAGTTGAAAATCAAAAGTTTAAAACGTCAACTGCGAGTGAATAAAAATTATTTCTCAAGTTGACTGTAAAAATCCCAAAGTTATGTTCAACTTTGGTATTTTTTTAATAAAGGATACCATCGTGATGTTGGCTCCTAGCAGTCCAGGTATAATAGGTCGATGGTAATACAAACGCCAAAATTTAAACGAGCTCCTGAGCAGGTTACATTTTGACGACTGTATTCACCTCAGTAATGTCAAAATTTAGCCATGGGATCAAATTTAACGCACTTTTAACGCAATTGACACAAGGCCTAAGTTTCATACGTTGTAGCCGAGGAGAGGTTATTTTGCTGTTGATGATGATCCCTAATAGTGGTTTATGATCAGTGACAATATGAATTTGCCTTCCATAGATGAGTGAGTGCCATTTTCTACACGCAAACGCAATTGCTAGCAACTCTCTTTCAATGTTTGCGTATTGTTTTTCTGTATCCGTAAGGCTACATGAGGCAAAGGATACTGGCCTATTATTTTGCATTAAACAGGCTCACTTTTTTACTTCTATAAGGAAATTATCGAATGGTTCAGTATTGCCTTGGTTTCTTGTATGAAAGATGAAACTTTCATATACTTGGTTTGTTCTTCCAACACAAAACACTTTGAAGGCTTCAAATACCGTTGCTAGTTTATTACTATCAGCATCGTTAAGTCGAAGCACTTTTTGCAATATTTCAGTGGCTTCATTACCCGGTACTTGATATTCGTCCGTTTTTTTTTTAGCTAGTTCGATCTATAAAAAGTCTGCCAATTTTCACCTAGGTTTCCGGAGTTTAAGTTGAGCTCACTGATTTTTCTCAAGAATTCCATGCTTTTATTAATTTAAACCAGAGATCAGAAATAACTGTCAACCTTTATTTTCAATTGGTTTCACTCAGAGAGTTACTACATTGCTTAAGAAAGATTTTGGTTTCGGGTTGAGATTTATTTAAAAAAAAAAAAATAAATTTTGGTTATCGGTTGAGATTTATTTTTTATTTTTAAAAATATCTCTCAATGGTTGAGATTTTTACTAAAAAATTAATTAATTTTTTTCTTATTTTATGTATTAAGTCGTACTAATAATCGCTTAAAATAAAGTGCAAAGCCGAAAATGCCTTTTCGACTGTGACTTGAGTTACTAGGGCGCGAAGCACAAACAATGCAATATTCGGAAAAGGCCAATAACCTGTGTTTTCGCATGCATCAGTGCTTATAAAATACTAACGGGCATTCTGATTGATAAAATTGCAGGTGAGATTTATTTTTTTCTCTCAGAGATAAATCTCACTGGTTGACCGTAACCTAAAAAAAAAACAAAATAAAGGTTGCTGTCAGACCTTGACCGATTTTTTTGTTTGTTGAGAATAAAGGTTATTGATTGACCATTATTAAAAATGACAACAAATAACAGTTATTAAGGAACCTTTCAAAAGGTTGAGATTTATTTCTGATCTCTGAAAACAATCTTATTTCTTTCGGAGGTCTGCCACCCGGTCTTTTATTTTCAATTATGGGTTTTTTTGCTTTACCCATGTACCACGTACTATTATGTTCTCTTGTTTTTATATTTTTTTTAATTTCAACTGTGCCATGTAATGAGAACAACTTTATCTTAATGACAACCTCTTTATTAGACTCAAACTTTACAACTGATTTCTTCCTTCCATACTCTCTAAGCTTAGCTAGGTATAAACATTATGTACAGTTAGTATATCACTACAATAGATGGTGGATATAGCGTCTTAATTTTTCTTGTATTAGATTCAGCATCAAAAGATACCCTAAACCGATGTGCCATATGCCAAGGTTTCCTCAAAATAATTTTTCGGTTTTGAATACCCCCTGACCCTTCCTCAAAAACCATCAATCTACCCTCTACGTGTTTTAATTATCATACAAATTGTCTCGTTTTTGTACAGTTTCACTGACACTATTTTAATATACTTATACAATCCTCCCCCCTACCTTAAAAGAAACGCCCTTTCAGCCACAATATTTGTGTGCACGCTTTTGATCCTATTTTTGAATGACAAATTGAAATATTTACGCCATGTTTCATAAGTCGACGATTTTAGTTTGATTATAAAATCAAAATCAGCGAAATGCCATGCTTCGTGACCTTTGACCCCCTCATTGCAATAGACGCGTAGCTATGATCGATGGGGATCTTTGCTCAAAAATTCATAAACCATAGAAAAGCTGATTCAAAAACAAAAACCCTGTACAAATTTTTCCGAACCTTTTTTCTAATTTTCCTAGAATGTAATTTCAGTCGCAGTCAAGATGTCGGGCAGGTGAGACGAGCCTCCTGCGCAACTATTAGGTGATAAATCACTTGGTCGAGATCCATGTCTGTATATAATCTGATACGCTTATTATAATAAGGCTGTGTAAGAGGTTCTGGAAATGATATCGCCAGTGCACTGATACAAAATTTGAACTAAGTTCTTGATGATCACCAAAATATAAAAAAGTTATTGTGTTGGGAATTCGTGTGTTCCACAAAATAAGAATAGAATCAAATCGACTGTCATCCTTCAATTTATGCATGACCATCAGTATTCATCAAAAAATATTTAAGAAACATTGAAATACCAAGCCATAAATAAAATAAAAAATAAATCGGGTGGCACAACGGCTCATGAAGAACCAGGGCCTAGTGACTAACAAATCGCAACCATTCCTGTGTGCGCCTTTCGACAGGAATGGAAGGGACATACAATTTTATGCCGAATCCGAACGTCTAGACGAGAAGCATTACCAAGCCAAGTAACTTTAATTCGACTTAAAAAAAATATTTCCCAATCGTTACAGTAAAAATATTAAAAATATTGAATTAAAACGATTTTACAAATATAGTATTTTAGAATTTATTTAGAGTCCATACCATTGTGGTCCATTTTAATTGATTATTTACTATATATTCACTAAATTTGATTAAAATTGCCCGCGCAGAAAAATATTCTAGTTTTTGACAAGGCACTAGAGAGTTCTTTATGGATTCTGGCAAAGGGCTAGCAAGGGTTAGCAAAAACTAGAATACGGGCTTTGGTGATTATGAACCCTATTGCCTTGTCAGGAAACAAAAAAAAGTTGGCTAATGTAGGACATGATCCCGCGATCTTCTGCTTGTCAGTTTAATGCGCTTCCCACTGGCCCAACTTGCGTTACAAAAATTTAATGTCGAAAGTAAATCAGCGGCAACCGGGAGATTTGCTACAAATGCAACCAAACCTGGCATTGCGCTCGTGCATGCCCAGATAAGTCGGTGCGTTGCTACCGCTGCAACGGTATTGGCCATATTTCCAAAGACTGCACCCAAGAGTACAACCCAACATGCTACAAATGCAACAAACTCGGCCACTAGGCCCGCAACCATATGAACGATAGTCGTGACTCGTCCAACTCTAGTTTATTTTGTTACAAGTGCAACAGAGCCGGTCACATTTCCAAGTATTGTCTGGATGAAACAAAGACTTGCTATAGCTGTGGCAAGAGCGGGCAATTGAGGCGTGAATGCGACGAGAAGGGAGGACGCAACAAAGCAGAGCGATGGACTTACGATGTTTTTCGGTGGCTGACAAAGAGCGTTTTACCCCCCGTACTTGTCGATTTGCAGGCGTATTTTGCATTTCTCGCTAAAAATGGTTATAACCAAACTTATAGATAATTAAATTTTCTTCCTGTTACGATTAGATTTGGATGACTTCTTAAAGCAAAATAGAAAACTTATTAAAATAATTTGTCTTCCATGTGGTTTTAAATGGAATTCCCCATTCTTTCAATGGTGTTTTTTTTTTTTTTTATTGTTTATAAGTAACATTCCACATTGTTTCAAAAATATTCCCTATCGTCCCTAGGAGTTTTTCCTATTAATTTAATAAGTTATTTTAATTGTTTTTAGAAGAGATGCATATTATTTTAAATGGTTTCCCTATTTTCCCAAATAGAAGTTCGCATTTAAAAAAAAAAAAATTCATATCTTTTCCTAAAATATTCACATAATTTTAATAAATTTTTCATATTATTTTAAGGTATTCTATACTTTTTACTAGATCGTCCACTTTTCTTACATTGATACAGATATTTTTGTGTATTACTCTAATGTCGGTGAGTATGTGGCTGCCTCGGATAAACATATTACCTCGATGACGTGTTTGGCTCATTGAATACGTCTGTGCAATGCAAATCGTTTTTTCTCCTTTTCTTCAGTTTGCTTTTGGAAGAACCCTTCGATGAAATATCATCGCTGGCTTCAGATGTGGATTTTTTTCGCGGGCGTTTCTGATTCTTGAATGGCAAGCTAAGTGATTCAAATCTTCTGCGCTGTCCAGGCGACGATTTAAAGTTGACCACCTGATTTGCATGGACTTGAAGGTTTTCACCATTTTTACGGATTTTTGTGGGGGGCATATTTAATGATAGTACATCAATATTGTTCTCTCGGTCGCGTACGTTTTCACCATTTTCATAAATGACGTGCGGAAGGATTTGAACGACATTGCTGGGCTCAGAGGGTGTTTGAGGTTTTGCTTCTTGGAAGTATTATCGGCAACAGAACCTTTATCATCATTTGTGGGTGGGAGGTGTATTCATAGTTTCAATGCTTGGCACCAACACCCCATTTATAAACCCCGATTGCGGTGGTTGCTGATCTAAGTTCTTAGGTGGGGCCGATGAAGAAAACTTATAGAGTAAACTTTGTAAACTTAGAGTAAAAAAAAAAAAAATACCATATCAGGAGTGGATAAATAATAGTGATTAGTTAATAAGTAATAAGATTAGTTAATAAGTAAAATTTGTGTTATATTATAAAACTGCGCTGTGATCTCTTAAAATAAAAATTCCAAGAAAATATAAACTAAGGCACCTTTTATTGTAGCGGGCTCAATAAAACTTCTGGCATGGACCCAATCAAATCTTCCTTACTTTTACCTATGTATACATACAATACTGTTTTAAATATTATTTAAATTGTCTTCATTAAAGAAGAAAATAATTGAACGCAATAGTTAGATAATTTTTTGTCAGTTCGAGTCTTCAATAAGA
The DNA here is from genome assembly GCA_949320155.1 of Melangyna quadrimaculata. Lineage (NCBI taxonomy): Eukaryota > Metazoa > Arthropoda > Insecta > Diptera > Syrphidae > Melangyna > Melangyna quadrimaculata. The sequence goes on from OX439486.1 coordinate 26,930,589, forward strand.
TTTAAGTCATTCATTTATTTAGTTATGAATTGAATCCAAGCTAAATTAGGAAAGACACGAACTGGTCTTGATCGCTTAATATTAAAATAAAAAAATGAGTCTGGAGTCGACCCACACTAGTAACTTCCCTTTGGTGCTCTTGAAAACCATATTCATATTAAGTTAACACATGGTGACCACACGGGTCAACAAGTGCAGACAAGTGCAGGATGAAAAATGACACCAACCCCGAAATAAGATCGGGATCATCGTAAACTGCATAATTTATGACCCAAGCCGACGAAGTATCCTTCAGCCACGAGAACCTAGATACAAAACTCTGACCTAAAACCTGAGCAACGGGGGAACGACTCAAAGAAGACTGCAGACTTAAAACACATGAAGCAAAAAAGGGGACATTCACATTACCCAACTGATCAGAGAAGTAGGTGCATCAGTAGCCGAAATCTTAACATAATAGTACGAAAGTAAGAATATTTTTTATTAATTCAAAAGGTTTTAAAATTCATTCGCATCATTGAAAATTATATTGTATAAGTAAGAAGTGGTTGAAGTTTAAAAAAGAAAAAAAAATAATAAGTGTACAAATGTTTGCATCAAAAACTGATAAGGAAAAAAGAAATTGTGAATATTCAGGGAAAATTGATTTGTAAAGGAAAGAATGGCAATGACACCAGAAGAACTTTCGACAGTAGTGAGTAGGTTGGTGGCTGACGCCAACCGAAAACTA